>JABCKM010029802.1:133286-185820 GCA_018221805.1 Rugosomyces carneus | reverse complement strand
GTGACACGCGTTACTTTTCGACAGATTTGGACCAGCTGTGACGTGTGACTGACGAATTGAATGAAATGGTACAGTACATCTTTACCCCACTGAGCCACGTGCTTTTCTGACACATTACCGGGTCGCGTGACGTCAAGGTCCAATGACATCAGTGGGAGCAAAAACGGTTTATAAAGCCTGGGAAACGG
Source organism: Rugosomyces carneus (assembly GCA_018221805.1). NCBI lineage: Eukaryota > Fungi > Basidiomycota > Agaricomycetes > Agaricales > Tricholomataceae > Rugosomyces > Rugosomyces carneus. Next base: position 185,632 of record JABCKM010029802.1, on the reverse strand, counting down.
AGCGATACCCGTTATCGTTATAACACCACACACACAACACTCTGCACTATGGTCAAAGCACTCACAAAAGTCATTTACAAACCAAACAACGGTAACGACGAATACACGCTAATTGTTAATCCAGAGCAGGTACGCTGCATTCACACTGCATAAGATCGATTGAACATTAACAGGTTTATCTGCATCTAGTACAAGAAGTGGAAAGAAGGAGGTAAATTCTATGTCTGATCGCATTCGATCGCATATACTAACAATGCCGTCTGTCTAGACACGTAACTAAAATCACTATACATCAACTCACACATCTCTCTCATATCTTATCCAGTTCCATCCCGCTCATAGACGTCGTAGACTGTAAGGCTATTCCATCCATAGATCCACCTCAGATCTCCTGATGATCTTGTAGCGTTCCACATCCTTCACTCGCAACAAGGCAATCAGGGTCGCCTCGGCGCGCCATCCAAGCAGCAGCTTGACGCAGATTTCGACACAACAGACGAAACAGAAATAGTACTAAAGATCCTGAAGAACGGAAAGGACCAAGCAAGTGAAGGGATCAATCCGCCCGCTTTATACTCGACGAACCTCTCACGAGGAGCTGGAAATGTTGAACTGAATCGGGGTGGTCGGGGCCAGTAATTATTGGGATTTTATGATGTAAAGAACTTAAACCACGGTCTGTACAATAATCATAAACCACTTGAATGAGATGGTCTGTCGAGTCCTCGACTCTCCCGAGATGCGAGTGAGCCATGTGACTTTCTGAAGACTGAGCTTCACACCGCAGATTTTCTCCTGGACCAGAAGACCTTAGCAAACAGTCTCGAGGCATCCCAATCAGAGTCTAGTTTTTAGAGTCTCGTTCGTTGGACGAGCCTAGCCCAAGGGCGTAGAACACAGACAGTGCAAACATCGGCGAGAACTTTGCTGGTACGTCCACACGGCAATGCGTGTCTCTATAAACCTGCAGGAAGGTTCAATCATAGTGTTGCGTGACCATCTGCGAAGTAAGATGCTGGAGATGTAATGCCCCACATGCAGTTGGTTCTAACCCTATGTCGTGGGAGCAATAGGAAAGGATTAGGAATACAGTGATGCTTTCTCTCCCAATTGTGAGCACTGTGGGCATCAATGACAGTACCCCACTGTCCCCAGTCGTCATACTATCGTAAGTGTATAATTTATCAAACGTGTTTCCCATAATCAACTAAAAATTTCACATCGGCTACTTGACTACTACTTGGAGCGATGAGCAGCTACATCACCATGGTAATGAAGAAGACATGAAAATTTACCAAACATTATTGTAAAATGAGGCACAATCTGTCAATCTGTCAAGAGTGAAAGGTTCGGACTCCACCCTCAACTTGTGACTCGGAAGTGATCAGAGTGACAGAGTCAAAATTTTTCAAGAACAAAGCTTCATGACTGGGAATGAATTTTTATATGCACAACTGGCTAGTGGCAAATACAAGTACAGTAATATTGGTCTGAAGGCACCTTGCGGAAGTAAATGTCCCAGAATGGGCAATCTCTTCGTTCGCCACAATGTGAAAGTTCCCACGTCTGCAGTACTCTTTGGCAGATGCTCCTCAGATTACGACGATCTTAGAATATTTATTCGCAACGCAGTTAATCTGCAGTATTTCGGCATCGCATCTGACAAAGTTCGTCGGACTCTTTGTCCGTATAACGAATGTGGGGCCCGTCATCGAATGAAAGAAGCCTGTCGTGTATGAAGCCAGTGATCGATTATCACCAGTCTTCTGCTTTAATGTACCACTCATCGCTTCATGCACACCGCGTGCAAATTCATACAAGAGCTCCACTGCCCCTACTTCTCTCGGACAGCGTGGAACAACCATGATGAACCATATATTTATATAGTAAGTGCGTTGGAAAGTTTCAAGGTAACCACAGTGTAAGTACCAGCCGATTTGGTACTCTAACTTGAACCACTCTGAGCTACGCCTGATTTACCATGGGTACTCTCCCTTTCAACCCACCACTCTCGCCACGCTTGCGGTCGCCACCATACTTTGGATTCATTAGGCCTCACTGCCACCCGGGGGGGTTGGAATTGACAACGCTCACAGGTCTTATCCTCTTTCCTCTTGATAAAATCATATTATTGACGTACTTTTAGCACATTGTATAACTTGACTCTTTTCGTGAGCTTGAAACCTTTTCGTGTCTTAATGTTTTCTCAACAACGGGTTTAATTACTCAATCCTCCGCACCATTAGATGATTTTGACGCTGTCGGGTGTACTCAAGCAGACAGCAACCCACGGAAAGCAAATTCGGCGTCGGATTACATTTTATTATAGCGCGTGTCATAGTGATTAGTACCTATAGCTTGGACCTGAGCATACAATTCCGCCGTAAAAATTCGGTCTGAGAAATGAAATAATTATATTGATTTGTGATATGGGGTGGTAGTAAAGGTTACTACTGTAGAATATTTTCGTACTTGCGCTCGTTGACAACGCCACGGCGTGTAAGAAAAGCCGGCTTCGAATTCGGGTGCAGTCCCACGACATATCACACATGTCAGTAGTGGGGTTGTATCGATCGATACTGAGGATGCTTACAAAAATATCTCTTGAGATGGTAAAGATCTGTTTGTATTTTGGTAGGTCTTTCGCTGAAATCCTTCCTTCAACTCACCGTGTCCAGTACCACTTGAGAATATCATCGTACATTATACACGCACTGGCAGGAAAGGTCAGGTATTAGCGCAGCCTTTAGCTACGTGACCTTCTCAACACGAAGCTGATGATCGCAGCAGTGAGCTTTACGGGGATCATATGTGACAGCTTCTGGCAGAGCTTCTGATCCCCTGCACTTGGCGATACAGCTCCACTCTCTTTTTTTTAAGTTTTCAACATTGTTGACAATGACATCGTGATTAGAATCTCTAAGCTCCACCCCACGGGAAAATCACAAAAGGATGGGGAGGCAAGAAGGTACAAAAGCCCAGTCGAAAGAGCGTTGTTCGGCACTCGAACACCCCAGTTCAAGCCTCAGCAACACTAGCCATGCAATTCAAACTCCTCTCTGCTATCGCTCTCGCAACCCTTGCAGTTGCCACACCCACTCGCCGCGCAGATTGTTCCACTGGGCCGATCCAGTGCTGCAACTCCGTTCAGGCAGCAGGCAGCAAGGATGCTTCTAAGCTTCTTGGTCTGTTGGGCATAGTCATTCAAGACTTGAACGTTCCGATAGGCATTAGTTGCACAGCGATCGGTATTTTAGGTGGCGGGAACTCATGGTAAGAAACTTTGTATTTGGCTTGAACCAGAATGTTGTGCTGATACTCTAAATAGCTCCGGTCAAACTGTTTGCTGCGAGGATAACAATTTCGGTGAGATTTCAGTCTTTAATTTTCGTCCCCATACAGTTACGTTTTTTTTCCTTGCTAAACTCGTTTTTCAGCCGGCGTCGTTGCTATTGGGTGCACCCCCATCAGCATTGGCTTGTAATCGAGCGTTGTGTAGTTGGCGTTTACGGACAATTAATATACTGTTTTTCGATTCATAACGTTCAAACACGTAAGAATTATTGCTTTGGTCAACATGGTACGATGCGGTAGAACATGCAAGGACAGAGAGTGTGGCGCTCTTTACAATGTTTATCTTTCGCCACAGTAATCGGCAGCTCGGCAACACGTCATGACAACCAATTAACAATATTTATGTACATAGGCATTAGCTTACATTCTTATAGATCTACGGGCGCTCATATATTCATACTAATCTTGACCAGCTGTTTCGGCCCACTCCTTGCTACCCATCTGTACTAGGCGCGAACAGGCACGAGCAAAAGCGAACACTTCTTCCTCCCCTGTGAACATAGAACTGGTACCGACACCGCTGGCGAGTCCCTTATTACCCTGAAGTTAGTTATCAGAAAAACGAAAAGAATCTTAAAAATCACTAGGTCGTCCATTACGCTACGCATGTGGTCCGAAACTGGCTTTGAGCTAGACGAGTTGTCGTCGGAGAACACCTTGAATACAGGTACTTCTGACGTTACGAATAACTTGGTCTAGCCAAACAAGGTCAACTCGCCCCTCCGAATGCAAGGGTTATTAGAACCTACTTTGCTCTCATAGCATGCTGTGATAAGAAGCTCAGCTTGAGGAGTTGTATGAGTGAAATATAACCAACCATCAATGAAAGTTATAAATCTTCGAGCCTAAAAACTGAATACTTTGACGGTCTGCGAAATGACATGAGACATACCATATCTTTGCTATCCATACCCATCTTTGGCACATCCAAAACAAACACGGTGCCGAAAGTGTTTGTCACCTCCAGATAATCTGCTGCACTAAGCGGCTGGCCACATAAATCGTGAAAGCGGAACTTTGCGATCTTGCTTGTACTTTCTGGAACAATGATCCTACGACCCCATGTGTGAAGAGTTCGGTTGTGTATTGGCAGGTCGGCTGGATCTGCACTTGTGAGAGACTTGAACACCTTATTGATTTCTAGGTTATTTTCAGGTGTGATAGGGTCGTAGTAGACATGAGAGAGAGCTCTAGGTATTCGCCGATAGTCTAGACAGACGTCAGCTATATATATGCAATTCTTCGCCTAAGTTTACCAGTTCCAGAATCAAGGTCGGTGACGTCAAACTGTGATTTGAGAAGTTCAATTGCAGGAACAAAGCTCGATCGTTGTATCCCGTTCTTATACAAATCATCTGGATGTCGACTGGTTTGAGGTCAAAATTAAGACTCATACGAGGGAACTGGTGCTGCTTACTTAGACGTCATTACACACACGACACCAAAATTCATCATGCACTCAAGTAGGCGGCGAAGAATCATAGCATCTGCAATGTCAGTAACCTGCAATCCGTCTCAGTACACCGATGTCAATGGAGTGGTGGGTGCCACGAAACCTGAAACTCATCGAAGCATAGCACGTAGGCATCATTGGCTAAGTCTCTTGCTACGGGCAATATTGGATCTCCACCATTAAAGTCTAGTGCTCTCTTTGCTGCGTGGACTCGTTTGTGTACATCGATCATGAACGCATGAAAGTGTACGCGCCGTTTCCTCCGGGTTGTGGGGGGTAGTGTCTTGAAAAAAAGATCCATTAACATTGTCTTTCCGGTGCCAACATCGCCATAAAGATATAGCCCCTTGGGTGCATTCTCAGGTGGAGACGTGGGTATGTCCGTGTTGCGACTAAACAAGCGAGATAACTTTTATTGCAGTCGGTATAACGGGACGCGTAATGGAAGGCAAAGGCGCACCAAAGAGTTTGGTTGAGAAATGTCTGGTATCTTCGGAGGGTCATAATGTAACAATCTGTTGTGGAGGTCTTGTAATTTCTGGATGATCCGTGTCTGATGTTCATCGCCCCGGAGAATGCCAGCTTCCAGTAGCTTCCTGTATTCGCTCATTGGTGTTGATTTCTCTGTCAAAGGATTAACTTGAGCTCTAATAGGATCACACTTGCCCTCACCTATCTCCGTGGGCTGCGGCTGATGGTTAGGGAAGCCATTGGATGTCCCGCTGAATATAGCGGGATGCTCAGCACTGCGTGAACTAGTGCTTGTATCAGCGGCTAGGGATCCATTCGACCTTTGGACCAGATGGCTCGTCCTGTGTACGTTCGGTGCAAATATCTTTGATTGTGGAATTGGAACGAGCAACCGACGAGGAGCGAGGATTGTGCGTGATAGAGGCTTCATCTGCCGGGAATGAGGAAGGGTGCACCTTGGAACTAGCCTCCCTTGCAGTATAATAAACGCCGCAAATGAGGCGCGGGTATAGCGAACGGGTCTCCGAGGATGTGGAAGTGGTAGGAAGAAAAGGTCAGTGGGCCAAGCTTGGTGATAGACTCCGGCTATTACGGCTGTGCCGGCCCTTACGATTTATCATGGACAACGACGACGAAACATACATATTGTTGCTGCTGTCCGACAGCAATCTTCCAACAGGTTCCTTTGTCGCTTCATCGGGTCTTGAGTCGTACATCAAGCATGGCTTTCTATCAACGCCTACCACATCAATCACGACCTTCATTCAAGATAGTTTAGGTGCATACGCTCGCAGCGCTCTACCATTCGTCTCTGATGCGCATCGTGTCGTCGCAACTTTCAAGTCTGATAAGAAGGAAGGCGTGGACACGCATCAAGTGAAAGCCTTGAAGGACCTTACAGCACTCGATGACTTGTACAATGTCATGACTCTCAATCACGTTGCACGCCGCGCATCAACGGCGCAAGGAGTCGCTCTACTCACACTCCATTCAAAAGGCTTTTCGGAGCCTCCTTCGCTTTCTGGTACCAGGCGAAGTGATCACGATCATCATGTTCGGGACTTGCTCGAGAGCTTTAAACTCATGGTCAGGAAAGAAGAGACCCAAGGACATCTTCCAATCTGCTGGGGAGCTTTAACGGCTGCTTTAGGTCTCTCGTTAGGTTCGTAAACCTGGGTACAATCTCCCAATGCAATAGCAGTGAAAGCACTTTTAGAACGCTCACAATACTTACATCTCTTTCTCCATGCACGCAGTCTTCTCTCAGCAGCAGTTCGTCTGAATGAAATAGGACCATATTCTGCACAACAGATTTTAATGCATGTTGCTCGCCCTATCATTTCCAATGAAGCAAAGCGATGCGAAAATTTGCACACAGGAATATTAGAAGGTTCGAACAACGGCTTCGAAGAATCAACATATGGTCCAGCAAACACCTGGCCCCTTGGGGAGATACTAGCCGCTAGGCACGACTTGCAGCACTCCCGTATTTTCAATAGCTAGAGTCTTTCCACAGTATCATGGCGAATCGATGTAGGTTGATCATGACGCAGCGGCAAGCGCTAACCTGGATGACACCTCGGCTTGTGACCGCACTAGATTAGCCAAGTACGAGATCATGAGGGTATCCTGTTCCATCCGCTTAAATACAATCGCTTTCCCACAATTTATAGATACAACGCACCTGGAGGCTTGAATAGAATCCACCCTTTTCCAAGTCGTCGGTTGATGTACCTAACGTATCCATAAGGTAGCGGCCAATAGCAGGGTCTCCTTTCTGTTGCCCTGAGAGGACAGCTCGGACATATGTTAGAACGCGGTCCAACATCTCCTGCACGGCATGGATCGATCGTTCGAGGGTCTCAATTTCAGACACAGGTTGGCTAGTGGTAGAGTTTGGTGACACCGCTGTTTTCTTCAACAGATCGACTGCGATGGAAAGTTAAAATTGAGTCATTAGAGGATATACAACAAAAACGTACTGCCGCTATGTTCTGACTCATGGAACCGAAGCTCGACAGGTACGGGTACAAAAACACAATTTTCTGGTTTCGGGAAAACCCCGATTGGAGATCTGAAGAACGTGAGATAGGATGGCGATGTAAAAATCGAATATTTACCCAATGTACGCCTTGACACCCGCCTGTTCGTCTTCCTCTACTCCAGTGCTAATTGCAAGATGTATGGCATGGTTTGGTGCTGTCTCTTGAGAGTAGAAATTTTGTATAAGTGCAGAGTAGGTATTGAGATTCGTGCCAGTCGAATACCTAATGAAACGCGATGGGAGATGCTTTGCAGACCTCTGAAGCTGGTCACTTACCAGCCGACAATGACTTCCTTCGGATTGACCTTATGATGTAGCTCATACATCGATCGGTGATACTCCATGTCCACTGCAACCTGCTCGCTTGTCTCGCTATGTAATACGGCGAATGAGGATCGAATCTCCACCTCGGCCTCATTTCTCGTTCCTAAGAGCGTTCCGATCACTCTTTCCTGTGTATCTGTGCGCCGCAAGTAATGATCAAGGATAGAGAACAAGGCCACAGGGTGCACCGTGACATTGATTGGTGGTCGCCTATAACACTGTTCAGCTGTTTTTCGACATAAAAATAGAAGAGAAATTACGGTGTATTGGGCGCAGAAGCGGTATAAATGTAAGCTGCTGAGGAGGATGTATCCAGTGGCATATTTTTTGTGAATCGTGCTGCAAACAAAAAGTTTGGCTCGGTAATTGCCGCGCAAACTCTTCAACTTGCTCTCACCTAAAAAAAAGCCAACGGTGCAACAATGCCTTCTGAAGAGAACAAGGTCTGTCTCTAATTTTTGTCTTAGTTCTCAATTTTTAGTCCCTTATTATGTATCTTCCAGGAAAGAATCGCTAAGGTTGTCGAAATTGGTCGGGTACGTGCTGGGTCGAAGAGACCGTTAGCTCCTGCTCACGCGTCTTGCAGACTGTCCTTCATTACGGGTGGATACCCCTAATTCTATATGTTGGTTTCACACGAAGCAATCCGCAACCTTCCCTCATCAAGTGAGTCTTTTTATCTCGTGTTCATATTCGAACTAACGTTGTACTTGTTCAGGTTAATAAGCCCGCTTGCGTAAACTCTGACCTGTACCTATATAATACCCTAGAAATCCCAAAATGCGAGCTGTCTAGGCTCTATGTCCGTCTTTGAGTGTGATTTTGGAGATTTCTGGCGGGCGATGCCCACTGGTGAGTCAAACTGTTGAAGTCGTTTCTAACGCAATGATTCCATATGTCGTGGTGGTGCATATCTGCACCCCGATTCACTGTAAACGCAGTGTGAAGACGGTAGCTTTTCAATAACCGCCGCCCATTCGTGCTGGTTTGGTGGGCTACTGTCAAATGAGGACTTGACAAGGCCAGATATGAGCTTCACTTCCATTTTCTAAAACATTGTAGTATAAATTGCTAATAGGATACCAGCAGATAGCATTGCAAAACATCATTTATAGAGTGATTAGACTTGAATGTCTTACAGGTAGATTCTGCGTAAATCCGACGCTCCTGTTATGCGTTTGCAGATTGGACAAAGCCTTGTTGAACCAAGACAGCGAAGCCAGCATTCCCTACAGAAAGTGTGCCAACAGCCAGTTGAAGCGGTCGGTTCTTTATATTGGTCGATACATATTCGACACAGCGAAGGTGTCGGAATATTCTCCTGCATTCAAGTGTAAGAAACCGCCTGAAAACCCAAGATAACTCTCACAAGCTGCTGGATTTTGTTTTCAAGCGCAATAATCAGAGAGGACTTGTCACCATGCTTCCGTGCAACCAAAATCGCGAGATCGATTTCATCTTCATCCTTGATCACAGCGACTTCTACTTCTTTCCCGTTGGGTGCACTACGGACTCTCTTGCCCCCTGCCACAAGCTCTCGCAAATGCTGTTCCCGTTGCGCCTCACCCTCATCACTATCTTCAATTGTTACCTCTAGATCTTCACTAACCTGCGTACGCGATGAATGAGTTAAGATATCCTCTTCTGTGAATTGTGTTTCCCCAAAGCCTTCTTCGCCATCAATGTCCAGCTCATCTTCGACATCTTCGTCGCTGCGATTTCGTGTGATTCCTATGGTTGTTTGTTTGAGCGGTGATAACTGAACGCGAAATGTTGACTACCTCTCACATCACCCACATGTCGTGCAACATTGTATACGTCTCCCAGGACTAGGTCCTCCGTTGCTCCTTGTTCCGATGCTTGTCGTCTCTCCCTCTCTAACCTTTCATGCTCTAAACACGAATCGACATGCGCATCTATCACATCTTGGTCCCCATTTATAGGTATCATGCACACCGGACACGTTATTCGTGAGGCTGTCCTTGGACCTCTTTTGTTAGGTTCCTCTTCCCTTGACATGTCACGAAATTTGATATGACGTTGTTTTCGATGGCGTATGATCGTCTGAATCATTTTACCCGCATGTTGTAGCGAATCGCTGCTATTCCCGGCGTTTATTGTACCAAAAGATTTACGCGCCTTTAAAGCTGACAGTCTACTACGAGAACTTGGGCCTGGGCTTGTTCGCAGAGATGTATCGGCAATAGGTTCCAAGGAAATAAAACATACACATTACCTATCATCAATATCCTCATACTCATATACCAGTTCCGTGGAGCCAACCCGCTTGATTATCATTTCTACCCTGCCAGACTCGAGCTCTGAATGTTTAGCTAAAAGCCGCAGCGGAATTGGTTCATTGCAGATTGGGCAGTTCCTTGTCTCTGCCCGCTTGGCTATTGAAAAAAAAACCCTGATTAGCAAGCTCGAAGGCGCCGATACAGCATCATACACACGTTTCTTGACTTTCGGGGCCTCTTTTCGCAAAGGAGAGGAGATTAGAATCGAGGTAGAGTCCTCGACATAGGCCCGTTTCTTTCCTCTATGTCGAGTAATTATATTTACAACACAAAGGCGACAGGAAAACGCACTTGTCGACTGCGACTGGCATGATATGCAGATTTATTTATTTAAATGAAGTTATTACTGCTCGCGAAGGTATTAGATGGATCGCCAGTGTCGTAGTTGGATGAGGGCAGCACAAAAAATGCTGTCACGTGATTGATCATTGATACCCGTAACCCGTCCGGGGCTCAGAAACTCGGAAGCGAACAAGACCAAAATTCCATATGTTATAAAATCTGGGAGGATTTGCAGGAGACAAGCACAAATCAATTTACTAGCAATCTTGACATATACACGTTGTCATTATCAAAATTTTCAAATTCTTCACCTAACACGCGGAGTTTTTGAATGCTTCAATTGCATTCAACGACTCGAGGTACTATGGCCCGATTCCTCCTCCCTTCCTCCTGCCTTTCTTTCGGCACCACCGCAGTAGAAGCATGCAATGGCTTGCCGGGTTCATATCTCCATATAGATGTGATTGCTGTTCTATTCCCTTCGTGCCTCAAACTTAAGGCCTTGAGGCATCGAATACTGTATCATATGGGGAAACTCTCAATTTCGTTGGGAAACCTAGTCCTAGGAGTAGGGTGCCAATACTATCGAAAGGCATTGATCTAGGTATGTCAATCCTCCAAGTTAATCTAAATGCTTACATTGGGCTACATTTAGGGACAAGATCGTAAGTTTTAATGACCCTGGACCTTCTCGCGTATGTCTTCTGCATTTTATGATTGATCGTATTCAATGTTCTGACAAGGCGTGGGTTTCAAGCTAATCTCATCAAATAAGTTTCCGCCCACCTTTGTAACACACCACTTACAATGCCTGAGCCACCAGCTCAGAAAGAACGTCCCCCATCGGACAGCGACCACGACGTACTTAGGGATGCTAAGATCATCGAGGTGTCAAATACAGATTACGCACTGGTGTTGTCTACTGGCCCCCAGCTCAGCCCTACTAGCTGGCGATCGCTTCAACTCTTTGCTATCCTTCTAATATCCTTCATGGCAAGCCTGTCTAATGGTTTCGACGCTTATGGTAAGTGGCCGCTGTTGGAAAAAATCATCTGATGCATGATATCTGGACACCGCTAGTCATGAGTGCAGTTAACGGAATGGAGCAAGTTGACATTTCTAGATATTTTACTTGAGCTCATGGTCTCTTAAGACAGTATCTGAGGTACTTCGGTATCTCTGGCCTTGATGCGGGCGGAGGAGTTGGTACTACAACAGCCATTATCTTTGCGATTGTATGGCTTTAACTTTAGCGTCCCTTCGCATATCTAACCTACTGTAACCATGAATCAGTACCCAATTGGTAAGCGACATGCTGTATATTGCTAAATGAATCGAATTAACTATGATCCAGGAGGTATTGTTGGAGTTGCATTCGCAGGTCCTACAACTGACCTTCTTGGACGCCGTGGCGGAATGGAAAGTCTATTGAATGCTGATGCTGAAGTGGTGTACTGACAGTCATACCTTTCCAGGGGCTTGGCAGTCTCTTGGTCATTCTTGGTACGTGGTATACGTCTGTCCAAGTGCTTCTGCTGGATTTATATCAGGTGCTATTGTCGTCACTGTGGCAAAAAACGTCGACTATCTTCTTGCCGGGAGGTTTGTCCTGGGTTTTGGTGTTGCTATTTCGACGACCGCTGCCCCAGCCTATGTTGTGGAGATGTCTCCTCCTCAAGTATGTACTCTGGTGTTTTTCCGTGTGTTCTTGTTCATGTAACTGCCAGTGGCGTGGTCGCCTGGCAGCTCTGTGAGCTGAATTCTGTCTATGCTTGGTCCTGTTCAATTATATAATTGCAACATTCCCAGATACAATAGTAAGTCTCCAAAATGTGTATGGGGGTGTTCTCTTATAAACATCTTGGAACCGTGCTAGCCTTTTTTTTGACAGGAGCGATCCTGTGCAGTGAGTTTAGCTTTTCTAAGTTTTATGTCAGGATGTTATAAGCTTTTATAGCTGGGGTCACTATTGCCACTGGTAAAATGGATGGTACAGTGTCGTGGAGAGCCCCCCTGGCTATCCAGATTGCTCCTGCTGGTATTCTCTTGATTTTTGTATATTTCATCCCTGAGGTCGGTCACTACCTTATCGGTATACATGCTACACGTGGAATAAAATTCCGTAACAGTCTCCTAGATGGTTGCTGTCAGTCGGTCGTGGAGAGGAAGCGCGTTCTGTGCTTGCCAAGTATCATGGGAATGATGATGAAAATGCCCCTCTCGTTCAGCTGGAGTGGAAAGAGTTTCAAGAGGCGATTAAACTTGACGCATCTGATAAACGGTGGTATGTCCTTTTATTATAGAATACAAGTCGATCTTTGATGCACCATCAAAACTAGGTGGGATTACTCCGAGTTGTTCAATACGCGCAACAGGCGGTATAGAACATTCATGATGTTACTTATGGCCGTTTTTGGCGTATGTATGTATCGTTTAAGAATAGTCTCACAGAGTAACTGGTATTTTTAGCAATGGTCTGGTAACGGTCTTGGGTAAATCCTTCGCATCGTGCGTCAAAGGAAAAGCAGCTCACTTACTCGTTCAGATATTTCCTTACGATCTTGTTCCAAAATGCTGGCGTAAAATCTCAAGAGCGCCGGCTCATTCTCAATTTTGCAAACACGCTGGTTTCGGCCGCAGGTGCTTTATTGGGGACTTCCCTGTGTGATAAATGTATTGGCCTTTGGCTCCACCATCAAGTTTCTATTGATCTCTCCTCTCTAGTGGGACCACGTACTGTCTGGTTCTGGGGCACGTTCACTTGTACCGGAATGCTAGCAATCGTCACCGGTAAGGTCATGATACAATTATTCGAGTCAACATTCATGCATACAACAACATTATCCTTTCCAGGCTGTACAGCGGAATTTGGATCTACGGGTGCAAACCCTGCTGGAGCAAATGCCGCTATAGCCTTCATATGTAGGCCACTGAACTCGCCGTTTGAATTCATGACCCTCACATATTGTACAAACCATAGTCTTGTTTGGATTCGTATATAGTGTGACGTATACCCCACTTCAAGCGCTCTATCCTGCTGAATGTCTCGAGTATAACGCCCGGTACGAATAGACTTCGTTATCTTGAAAGGTTCATGCTCACCATGTTATCAAAAGCGCAAAAGGAATGTCACTGTAAGCAAAGTCAATATGTATATAACCCTTTGCTCGTTTTCACGCGCATTAGATATACGCTCGCCGTCAGTTGCGCTGCTTTCGTCAATGCATATGCGGGCCCCATCGCCCTGGGTAGAATCACTTGGAAAGTAAGCCCTGCTGAACGTCTACGTGTGGGGGTCCTGAATTACTTCTTCAAGTACTACCTTGTCTTTCTAGGATGGGACATTTTTGAATGTGCAGTAATTTATTTCTGCGCGGTGGAGACCAAAGGCAGAACGTTGTGAGTGTCTTCAAAATACATGCACCTCTTCATGATCAAAAAATTGAAACCGATCCAGAGAAGAACTGAACGAGATCTTCGAAGTAAGCGTGTATAAACTTACTCCGCTTTCCGCTTACCGAATACCTCCCTTTTAGGCGCCTAATCGTGTAAAAGCGTCAGTTGCGAAACATAGGATAGCGATTGTCGAAAAAGCGGGAAAACCCATTGTCGTTAGTAATAACCTAGTGTAACAGCGCGCTCACCCTGTTCTATGAGTACAATTCCCAATCCCTGCAACTCTGCGGTCGATCAAATTCTAGTGCCGTTGCTTTGCAATCAACACCCCACCTTGTTTTCTTCTCCTACGTACAATTGAGATGCTTCAAAACTAGAGGTATCATCAACTAATCCTCTAAAACAATCTCAACGCCCTGATCGCGAGCCGCGTTGACCGCTGTCCGCTCTTTTTCATGAGCAAATTCAACCAAGGAACGAAAGATATCACGCTGTCCTTTAGGGCGAGAACATCATCACTTGCATCGACAGACGAAGGCTGTGCATGCCCCCACCTTCAAGGTAATTGTGCATCATTACTTTAACCTCTGGACGCACTTTTGCTTTCTTCACATCAAGGTCAGACGGGAGGTGGTCAAGTAGCTCGTGGACCATATCGCTCAAGGCGGCTGCAGCATCAAGCTGATTCTCATATTCTGGAGCGTTCTCGTTCTCTTGACCAAATCGAAGGACGATATCGCTCCACAAGCCATCAGCAGCCCTAGCGGATCGCCCTATTTCCCATCTCTGGCCCTCGAGTCCGCCACCCAGTTTGAGAACCGTCGTATCTTCGGGGTTGTTTGGCAAGGAGAAGCCATATCCTAGGATAAGCTCCGAGTTAGGCTTTAAACCATAGTTGTTGAACAGTTCTTCTCCCTTAACAGTAGTTTTGTGGAGAACAAGAGATATACTCGGAGCCTTTGATAGTGTATTAGGGTGACCAGGATGGTTGACAACCCAGGAAACAGGTTGACCTCGACTATGATTGAGCGCGTCAACTCCTGGTATGAGGATGGGTTTAGTATCTGGAGATGAACGCAACGAAGGGCTGGACGACAAAAGGGAGGATGGAAAAGCACGCGAGGATAGATAGGTGGACATCGTGAGATAAAATTCCCTACTCATGGGTGAAATGAATTCTACACGCTAATAAGGTTGTCTGACCAAGAAAACAGGCTACCCCATTTCGAGTTTGCGTCAGAAAATGTGGTTTTGCATACTGTCCATTCATTTCTCCATTCTCGTTCACGGTCCAGAGTTGCACCATATAGGTTTGTAGGCTGTAGTATCTGTAGCTCTGACTCATTGAAGTGCAGCGAAGTTCGGAGCCTGTGGGCGGATGGCAAAGTCTTTAAGTATGGATAGTGGTGTAAGTAGCTTGATAGATTGAGTGCATAAATCTGAAGTGTATCATTTTTAAAACCACCTTGAGTCCCCGACAATCCAATGAAAGGACAAATAGGAAGCAATCCATTGCCGAGGAGACCAAGACTCTGTCGCCAGTTTTTCATTGCCACACAACCTAAGTAGGCTTGTTTTTGCAAGTTCTTCTGTAATAATCAGATTGAATGGACATGTTGCAATTATTGTATCCGCTGGAATGTCCTCTCTAGCGGTGATAGAAAAACTAGATGGAACTTTGACCGATGTAAGATGATGTGAAGGATACCAAGGATACACTGTACCTTCTTTAAAATGTGCGTTCTCGTTGAACTCACCGTCGTGCTCAGTGAGCCACGCTATGAATGAAGCAGCCGTCGTTGGCTCGAAAGTGTCCATGACAGTTAGGTCCGGAAATTCAACAAGCGGGCCGTTGCAGCCGCCTAACCCCTGCAACTTTCCCGTCAATAATCCTTCTAAAACTACCTTATCAGTGCCATATGGAACCAATAACCCCATGCTCGAGCGCTCAACATGCTTCTACTGAGGTCCCGTGTTCGTTCACTGTATTCTTAGAGATCTCTTCAGAGGTTCAGCGACTTTACTGATTATTCCGACGTATTACCGGATAAGCCAAACAATTCTCATCCCCATTTCATTCGATGTTTGCTGGAATAATGTGGCCAGCCGTGGGTTTTAAGGTGGTCTACTCAGATGTTTTTCGGCCCTCCATCTGTGACAGACCATCATGTCTGACCCAGTTAACAATGGTCTCCGAGAGCAAGATGTTGACGAAAAACGCTCGCCATCAGGCAGCGATCACGACGTCCCCGAAAATGCGAAGATTATGGAGGTCTCAAATACAGATTATGCTTTGGCGTTGTCTACTGGACCCAAGCTCAGTCCTACTAGTCGGCGATCGCTCCAGCTCTACGCTATTCTTCTAGTATCCTTCATGGGAAGCTTGTCTAACGGTTTTGATGGTTCTGGTAAGTGGCCGTTTGGAACTCAGTTATTCGGTCTGTTATACCTGCGCTCGGCCAGTCATGAGTGCAGTCAACGGCATGGAGTAAGTCAAGCAACATTATTATTGACTTGATGTTAGCTAATATCTCAAAGACAGTATTTGCGATACTTCAATATTTCTGGCCTTGACGCAGGTGGCGGAGTGGGTACTACAACGGCTATTATCTTTGGGATTGTATGGCTAAGACGTCTACTCTCAAAGTTATTATCTGACGACTACTACTTAGTATTCTATTGGTGGGAAAAACATGTCTTCGATCGTTTAGTCAAATTAACCGAATTGACTTCACTCGTCATTTAGGGAGTATTGTTGGCGTTGTAATTGCGGGTCCCGTTGCTGATCGCTTTGGGCGTCGTGGTGGAATGGAAAGTATACGTATTAAACATTGGCAAAGAAGTCGTGTATTAACAACGTTATGTTGTTCCTTCTTCAGGGACTTGGGAGCTTACTGATAATCGTTGGTACGTGGCTGGCATTTGCTGGGTCTGTGCACCTGCTAAGTTTGTGCAAGGCGCTGTTGTTGTTACTGTGGCGAAAAACGTTGACTACCTTCTCGGCGGAAGGTTTGTCCTTGGCTTTGGCGTTGCTATTACCACGACTGCTGCTCCGTCCTATGTTGTGGAAATGGCCCCGCCTCAGGTATCTATGCCTATTCTTACTTGTATTTTTGCTCATGTAATTATCAGTGGCGCGGTCGTCTGACGGGCTTGTAAGTTGATCTGTGACTGCGCTCAGCCTTGTCCAGTAATTCGCACTTCTTCTAGATACAACAGTAAGCACTGAAGATCGCCGTAGGTATGCTCTCTAATTGACTGCTTACACTTCATGTCTTCCTAGCTTTCTATTACTCTGGATCTATATTGTGCAGTGAGTTTTACCTTTCAAGCAGCCGAAGATGTAAGCTCATACACCAAAATAGCTGGAATCACTATTGCCACAGGTAGACTGAACAGTACAGTGTCGTGGAGAGCCCCGCTAGCTATACAGATCGCTCCTGCTAGCATCTTGATGATTTTCGTATATTTCATCCCAGAGGTTGGTCGCTTCACCAATGTGAAAAATAAATGGTAATGTGGAATTCCGTGTAGTCCCCCCGGTGGTTGTTGTCAGTCGGCCGTAGCTCAGAAGCTCGTGCTATCCTGGTCAAATATCATGGTGACGGCGATGAAAACGCTCCCCTTGTACGACTGGAGTGGAAAGAGTTTGAAGAGGCGATTAAGCTTGACGCATCTGATAAACGTTGGTATGTATTCCTGTATATAGTGTAAGTTACCTTTGACCTACCATCCAACCTAGGTGGGATTACTCCGGTCTGTTCAATACGCCTAACGCGCGGTATAGAACATTCATGATGTTACTAATGGGATTTTTCGGGGTGTGTACTTTGATCGAAAGTTTATCTCACAAAGTAATCAGTATTTTCTTTATTAGCAATGGTCTGGAAATGGCCTGGGGTATATTCTTTTACATTAATTGGAAAACAACTGACTCGTTCATCTAGATATTTCCTTACTATCCTATTTCAAAATGCTGGTGTAGAGTCTCAAAATCGCCGTCTTATTCTGAATTTCGCAAACACGTTGATATCTGCTGGAGGGGCTCTATTAGGGACTTCGCTGTGCGATAAGGGTACTGTTAATACTTATGGCTGTTATGACAACGCCATTGTTGACTTTGACTCTTCAGTGGGACGTCGTACTGTCTGGTTCTGGGGTACATTCGCCTGTGCTGGGACGTTAGCAATCGTCACTGGTGAGATCCAACCGTTTTGGGCCAACTTTCATGCATTTAATTAACATATCCTTTCTAGGTTGTACAGCGAAATTCGGATCCACAGGTGCAAACCCTACTGGAGCCAATGCCGCGATAGCCTTCATTTGTACGTCATTAAAAATAACTGGTTGTGGCATTTAAATAACGTCGGAAACAACAGTCTTGTTTGGTTTCGTCTTCAGCTTCACGTATACTCCACTTCAAGCACTGTATCCTGCCGAATGTCTAGAATACAACACTCGGTACGTCACCCTAGCACGGCACTATTTTCGGGAATTCACGTAGATCTCTTTCGGAAGTGCAAAAGGGATGGCAGTGTAAGTGGATTCCGACCACTCTTTTCCTCTTACTGTCCTTACGTCTATGATAGATATGCGTTTGCTGTTAGTTGCGCGTCCTTCGTTAATACATATGCGGGACCTATCGCGCTAGGTAGAATCACTTGGAGAGTAAGCGTTGTTTAGTGTCTGCGTGCGGGATTGTTAAATAATTCTTTGACAGTATTACATCGTCTACATCGCATGGGACCTCTTTGAGTGCGCGGTGATTTACTTCTGCGCGGTGGAGACCAAGGGAAGAACATTGTAAGCGTTTTCAGATTGGAATGCATATATCACTCGGTGACCAAGCAACTAAAACGCAACCAGGGAGGAATTGGATGAGATCTTTGAAGTCGGTGTGATCAATATTTCTAATATTTGCTTAACAAACAATCTCTTGCCTAGGCCCCCAATCCCGTCAAAGCGTCTATTGTCAAGCACAAGATCGCTGTTGTCGAAAAGGCGGGAAAAGCTGTTGTTATTAGCGATAGCTTGGTATGAAAGTATGTCACACCGATCTACTATGAATATATATTTGTATCTTGCGTTTCTTGATACTCTCGGCGGTATGATGCGATGATCGACGAGCTTTGAGCACATGAGAGGGCATACCGTCGACGGCACCACCTGACTCCCATGTGACGACTGGCCTTAAAAGTTTCTTGGCTTCTGAACGTCTTTCAATGTGGAGAGACGATATCAGTTATAGAGCATGAAACGATTCTCACATGGGGCCCTTCTGTCAGCCACGCGGCATGCAACTTATAGATATATAAACCGCTAGTCGCTTTGGACGTCCCCTACATCCAACACACCTTACAGAATGCGTTTAAAGAGTGCTTCTACTGTCTTCATCGGTCTTGCTCTGTCTGCCGCTGCCGCCTCCTCCGCTTCGGCCCCCCAAAAGGTGGCTACCGCTTGGTATGCAAGTTGGCACTCTTCAACGGGGTTTCCGCTCTCGAGTGTTCCTTGGACAAAATACACCCATTTAACTTATGCTTTTGCGTGCGTCCCACATTTAGCAAGGGCCACGGGTGAGAGTATTAACTGGACATGTCAATTTACAGAGAGACCTCGGCGGATGTTACAGCCCTTAATCTGACAGACCCTGCACTGTTGCCCCAGTTTGTGACCGCGGCCCACCAACATGTGAGGTCCCATGTATGCAACTAACACTGTTGTTTTCATCATTTTGTTTTTCAAAGGGAGTCAAAGCACTAGTATCGCTCGGTGGCTGGACTGGATCCCGCTTCTTTTCATCAAATGTCGCTACTCCTGCTAAACGATCGGCCTTTCTCAAGACAGTCATCGCTTTTGCAAAGAAATACGGCGTAGATGGCCTTGACTTTGAGTAAGTCAAATATTGCTATCAGACTGCTTTTTTTTTCTGATCACTTAATAGTTGGGAATACCCTGGCAACCAAGGAATAGGGTGTAACACTATAAATTCCAATGATACGGCCAACTTCTTAACCTTCCTTCAGCAACTTCGTGCTGATAGTTTTGGGAAGACACTCATCTTGACCGCTGCTGTAGCAACGGTGCCATTTTTTGGCCAGAATGGGGTTCCGTCCGCCAACGTGGCCGGATTTAGTAAAGTCCTTGACTTTATTGCCATCATGAACTACGATATCTGGGGTCCATGGAGTCCAACGGTTGGCCCAAATGCGCCTCTAGATGACACTTGTGCTGCTGCCTCCAACCAAGCCGGTTCCGCTGTCTCTGCTGTTAAACAGTGGGTGAAAGCTGGTATCCCTGCTTCGCAACTTGTCTTGGGCGTACCAAGCTACGGGCACTCATTCAGAGTTCGCAAAGCTAATGCATTCGAACCAGGGTCTACCACTGTTCTGGCGCCCTATCCTAGCTTCGATGCATCCGATCCTCCCGTCGGCGATTCCTGGGATGACCCCCCTGGGTTAGATGTTTGTGGGAACCAACAATCACAGGCAGGCAACATCAACTTCTGGGGTTTGATTTCCAAAGGCTTCCTGAACAAAGATGGCACTGTAAAATCTGGAATTGCGTCAGCTTTCGACGCATGCTCTCAAACGGTGAGTTTACCTGTTCATTCTCGGTTACGGCACTCAATTAAGGCGGAATTCAGCCTTATGTTTACGATCCCAAGACAGAGGTTATGGTGTCCTACGATAATGCTCAGGTAGATGGTTTCATGTGTCACTTGTCATACTTGATCACTGACGGCAGTCAACGCTCTAGTCGTTTGCGGCTAAGGGAGGTTTTATAGAAAAGAATGGTCTCAGAGGTTTTGCGACATGGGAAGCCGGAGGTGACCACACCAGTATCCTTATTGACTCGATTCGTGGTGCAGCCGGTTTTTGATTATTTGAACCTATAGTAAGAATGATGTATGCCCAACTGTAATATTGCCAGATGATCTTCTTCAGGTTTTTTACCCCCTGAAAGGCGACTTCAATGTCTATCTGAGCATACCTAAGGCAATAATGAGGGTGGATTCCATTTCAATATGTATAAGGTGGCCTTTGCCCTTTTTGGGCTAGTAGGGAGCAGCTAGCGAGTCCAGAGCATGAGCGTATGAGCCCGTACAACTGATTACGAGGATTCCAACTATGATGCTTGTCCTATAAATTAGCACTGTCGACCCTTCAATCGTGCAAGGTTTGGGGAAGCGAGAATTATCAGGCGCAGTTCTGACACAGCCACTTGACACAAGCTATGTTGTGTTAGATTCGCTCATCATTCCCAAAACTAAGCGACGGTTTGTGTAGCCACTATGGGTATGACTTCGTTTTGCTACTCGACGCGTCGTCGTAACGTTACAATCTGCAGAGTCCAACGTTGCGAAACAACTGGTTGATAAGATTTACGAGAAACGGAAGGCTGCAGCTCTCGACCTGGAGAAGTTGGTGCCGTTGTGTGTATCTCATATCTGCTATGCTTACAACTTCATTTTAGACAGATTCGAGAATGTCAACAGCAGGGGGAACAACGACGAATTAGCCAAATTGTTGACCAATTGGTCGACATGTTCAGCAACACCACTAACCCTCTCCATGTTCGCAACGGTGGTCTCATAGGCCTAGCTGGGACAGCGATAGCTTTAAGTGTGGAAATTGCGCCATATATGGAAAAGTTTATAGGACCGCTTCTTGATTGTTTCGTCGATCCAGAGAACAGGATTCGCTACTTCTCCGCGGAATGCCTCTATAACATCGCCAAAGTTTCTAAAGGAGAGGTCTTGGTATATTTCAATGACATTTTTGATGCACTAAGCAAAGTGAGCGGGATACTACCTCACAATGGTCTAGGTCCTCATATCCATCAAACGACAGCTTGCAGCGGATTCCGAACTTTCAGTGAAGAATGGCGCTGAACTTTTGGATCGTCTCTTGAAGGATATTGTCGCAGAGTCTGCTTCTGTATACATCCCTCTTTACCCGGAGACGAGTAAAGTTCTCGAAGAACGTGACAATCAGCGTGGGGTCTTGGTACCCTATCCTCACGATACTCCAGACGATCAACCAGGTACTAGAAAAGCTTTTTCACTGGCGCATTTTATTCCCCTTCTTCGGGAACGCATCTATGTTGTGAGCCCGTTCACGCGGAGCTATCTGGTTTCATGGATTAATGTCCTCGATTCTGTTCCTGAGTTGGAGTTGATCTCGTTTTTACCTGAATTCCTTGATGGTCTTTTGTGAGTTTCGTGATTTATCTGAGCACAGCAATTGAATGTACACAGAAAGTATCTCTCAGACCCTACAGAAGATGTCCGGGTCGCCACAGAGACTCTCCTCGCGGACTTCTTGCGCGAAATTCACGAAGTTTGTCTTGTGCGGCGGCAACTCGACGAACAAGCCAAATATAAAACACCAGTAGAGTCATCGAGACAGTCTGAGGATCAAGAGAAACTTTCAGAGCTGACTATGGAAACACCAGAGAGACCCGTCTTTATCAACGATAACGAGTATCTACCTACTTATGACGACGACTCTGCTTTGAAAGACGACTATATCTCAACGAATGCCGGTGATCGTGATACTGGTGGTAAGGCGTTCTCCTATATGTTGTGACACATGTCGAATATTTCCGTAGCTTGGATTCCTGGTCAGAACGTCAAAATAGATTTTGCTGCTATCATTGAAATTCTGATCGAACAATTGACTGGAGAGCGTTAGTCTCTTTTTTCTTTCTTATGTATAATCCGCGCCCTAAAACATTCTCTACAGACGACGAAATTCAACAATCAACTGCTCTCCGATGGCTAGCCGAATTTTTGAATGTCAATCCAGAGGTTATGGTGCCCTTTACACCCCGTTTTGTTCTCGCTATATTACCAAACCTTGCACACCATGTTTCCATGATTCAGTTAGCTGCCATTAGGACAAACAAGCTTCTTTTCGGTGTCATTCAGAACCTACCTTCTCCAGTTCATATGCCTCCCTCTGAAAAGCTCCCACCACCATCCCGAACAATTAACTCACCTACGCCTTCTGCCGCAGCTTCAAGGCAGTCTACTCTTTCTTCACAGGACACCGCATCACCCAACCAGACCTCCGAACCTCTAATCATATCTGCAGTTCCCCCACAAAGATCGAGGGCAAGCACTGTTGATCTATCACTACGTGCACCCACTTCTGCAGATACCCCCATGCAGGCTCCATCAGCTTCTGATCGGAGTAGGCTACATTCACCTGTTTCTTCCGCAAGCCAGAATACAAGCAGCCATATCCCTCCTCTTCCAGTCACAGAGGAAATCGATCTGTTCGATTATCAGGCAATGGTCAGCGAACTCACCATACAATTTCTAAGTGAATTTGAGGAGACGCGCGTAGCTGCTCTCAAATGGCTTATAATGCTGCATCAGAAGGCACCCAAAAAGGTTTAGTTTTATCCCTCATTGCTCGACTGCTGCGCCTTATTATCTTCTCAAGATCCTTGCAATGGATGACGGTACTTTTCCAGCACTTCTGAAAACGTTGTCCGATAGCTCCGAGGAGGTACGATAAGTTGCCTGTATTCACTAGCTCCATGTAACTATTCTCTAGGTCATCAAACATGACTTGCAACTTCTAGCTCAAATATCTTCCAGCTCAGAGGAGACTTACTTTAGGGCATTCATGATGAACTTGTTAGAGTTGTTTAGCACTGATAGACGACTCTTGGAGACTCGCGGTAGTCTGATTATTCGCCAGCTCTGCTTGAATCTTAACACCGAGAAGATTTATCGAACGTTTGCTGAAATTCTAGAGAAAGAAGATGTTTGTAGCTTTAATATTGACTTATCTTCACATGCTGACAGCTCTATATTTAGGATCTAGAGTTCGCTAGTGTTATTGTCCAAAGGTTGAACATCATTCTTATGACTTCTCCTGAGCTGGCCGATTTTCGGAAGCGCTTAAAGAGTCTTGAAACACGGGTATGACGTTGTGCTAGAGTTATATCTGTTTCCAATGTCTTATCGTAATTTATACAGCAAGATGGTCAGGCGCTATTCACAACTCTATACCGATCCTGGTGCCACAACGCTGTCGCCGTTTTCTCTTTATGTCTACTTGCTCAAGCGTACGAGCACGCATCCAATCTTTTATATATTTTGTAAGTTCCTTGCGTATAATCTGATTTTCCGCTTACTCTGTGCAACACAAGCGCCGATTTGGAAATTACAGTCCAGATGCTAGTACAAGTCGACAAATTGGTGCAACTGATCGAATCTCCCGTCTTCACCTGTAGCTATTTTTGCTCTTCTGCGTATCAAAAGTTAAGCCGTTTCCCAGATATACGATTGCAACTTTTAGAACCCGAAAAATATCCGCATCTGTTCAAATGCCTCTACGGGCTACTGATGTTACTCCCTCAAAGTTCTGCTTTCGTGTCCTTACGCAACCGTCTAAATGCGGTGAACTCTGCCGGCTTTTTGCATATCGCACCAAAGTCGTAAGTTACATAACTCGACAGAAATTCGTGTTACTCACGTTAGGCAGAACCGTGGGCACTATTTCGACAAGGTCCAAACTCGGCCGGGATGAGATAAAATGGCAGGAATTACTTCTCCATTTCCGATCCGTTCAGGCTAAGCATGAAAAGGCAAGACGATCAGCGTTGGGAGCGGATATTGCGACGCCCTCTGATTTTATAGAGAACGAGAAGGCCGATTTTTCGGGAAGTGCTCCTGGGGGCGAACGTGTGGGACGCCCTACAATTGTGCGCGCTCCACTACGAAGGAGAGTAACAGGCGAGTTACCGCTCAGCCCCAGTGTCACCCCGGCGAACAGGGGTGGTGCTCTCTCACCGTTAAATCCTCGGGCAAGAGCTGGCCTGCCAACCCTGAATGGTGTAGCGTCGGTGCAGGGGCAGAAGCAACGAAGGCCAATCAGTTTAACTCGGAAGTGAGAGCATTTCTGCCTGAAACATATGAGGCAGCGTTATGTATCGTCCGATGCATTTCTTTTCACCCAGTAAACCTCAACGTCTATCTATATATTACAACGGTCGTTCAAAGTCACTGGTAATACGACTGCAGTCTCGTAGCCTTGGCGCCTAATACAGATGAGGGGTATTCGGAACAAGAATATTGCGACGAATGACATCTAGATCAGACGCAGACAAATGAAGGTAATCCTTAATATACGCCTCGACACCTCCGTACTTGTCTTCTAAGAGTGAAAGAAAGGCTATCATGGTTTCGTGTCTAAAGGGAGATGAGTAATCACGATAGCATAGAATGTTATCACTTTATACCGGCAAGTAAACATATTTAGCGCAGCTTCGTTGTTTGAGGCAAATAATGGTTCCTTTGAGAGGCGGGCCAGTATCATTTCACGCGCTGGTTCACGGCCAACCCTGCTAAGGGAATAGTCCTTAGCGATTGTGTCGTTGTCTACACCAGCAAGCTGTTCACGTTATGAGCAAGCTACTTCGAGGGTAATATCGAATCATGCCTTGAGTAATATAGCAGCGATGATCCCTGTGCGATCTTTTCCTGCTGTACAATGGAATAGACACCCCTGTCCAGGACTATCTTTAATATGGCGGAGGACAGCGCTAAACGATGGGCCTGCGTGGTCTAATATTTGCGAGTAGAGCTCCATGAAAGCCTGCATAGATATCTTATTAATCTGAGCGGTAATTAGTAGGGTAGCAGGTGCATACTTCAGTCTTTCCACTTGCATATAACTGGTATCGCCTGGGGAAGTCAATCAGATAAATGGCCATGGGCCAGTGTATGGAAACTGAAGCGGGTAATAACACGTACGTACTTAGCCATCATCTCCGGGCTGTAGTCTTCTGTCTGAAATACAGGAGTTCGGATGATCTCTATGCCTTCGATTTCTGGCTGTGGTGCATTGTACTTGCGTATCTCGGTGTCAGACCGTAAATCAAACACTTTTACAACCCCTAGAGCTCGAAGTTGTTGCTGTCCTATAGTACATGAAAGTCAAAATAACCACGAGACACCAGATTGAAGCTACCTTCTTGCGTGATACCAGAGAGTTCCGCAGAACGATACAGCAATTGAGGCCGAGTCATCTCGCCCGGACTCGTCTCCGACGGATGCATACCGAGATCTCTAATATTGATGACTCCATCAATCTTGACAAATGGTGCCTTCCCTAGAACATCCTCGACGTAGGCAGGATCTAGTGGTTCAAGGTCATTCATGATATTCATCGGAACAATGAGTAAATTGGTATCTGGTCACGGCGTCACGCACACGAAACTGCCTGCCCTAATGCATAATTTAATCGCTAGTCGCGTCTTAATAGTGCTTGTCTACTAATCTCATCATGGACCTTGACGGATTGTCCTCGTCGCCCCCAGAAACGCATCTATCTTTACCTCCAAGCAGCGCACCCGATCCCACTCAATTTCTGAATGGTGGATCACCCAGCCATCGTGCTCGGACGGTGACTCAAGATGAAGCAGAAGAGGATAGAGGAGATCAAGAATCAGAACAAAAAAGGAGGCGGCCAAGAGCACAAAGAAACGGGGAAGTTCCACTCGTACGAGACGCCGTAGGAGAAAGTGTTGCTGAGAGCTTCGAAACTTTTTTGAAGACGTGCGTGCAGATGTTCGTCAGTTCCGGCTAGCTTACAAGCCCTTGAAAGGTTTACAGAAGAGGTTGCTCTTGCCCCCACTCCTGCCTCTGATGGCGCTGCCCCAGAAATAGGTGAAGGCGAACTCGTCTACGTTGAACAAGTACATACCATGCGTGAATACGAGCTGACCACCTTATATGTTGACTATGGGCATCTACTACAAAGAGATGATGTACTTGCCGACGCGATACAAAAGCAGTACTATCGGTTTCTTCCGTACCTTCGGCGCGCACTGCTCAACTTAGTCACGGAATTCGAACCTGACTACCTAAAAATAAATCCTACTGCTGCTACCACGGATTCTGCCAATATGCAATCTCGCGAATTTAACGTCGCTTTTTATCACCTTCCATTAGTCTCTGGGATTCGTGATCTACGGACTGAGAAGATTGGCACCCTTATGAGTATCAGTGGGACAGTCACCCGTACTAGCGAGGTCCGGCCAGAACTCCTTTTCGGCAGTTTTATCTGTGAAGTTTGTAATGGTCATATAAATGATATTGAGCAACAATTTAAATATACCGAGGTGGGTTTTCTTTAACTTCCGCTTTCTTCAAGTCATATACTGATAGACTGCACCTCTAGCCTGCCCTCTGTCCGAATCCTACTTGTGGCAACCGTACCGCTTGGCAGCTGCAAATTGACAACTCGAAATTTACCGACTGGCAAAAAGTTCGAATCCAAGAGAATCATTCTGAGATCCCAACAGGGTCAATGCCTCGTTCTTTGGATGTGATTCTTCGATCCGAGATGGTGGAACGTGCCAAGGCTGGTGATAAATGTGTCTTCACTGGCACGTTCATCGTTGTGCCTGACGTCAGTCAACTTGGACTACCCGGAGGCAACAAAGCAGAATTACAGAGAGAAGCCAATAGAGGAGGCACCAATGCATCGACAGGTGGTGTAGGTGGGAACGGAGTGACGGGATTAAAGACACTTGGGGTCAGGGATCTGCAGTATAAGACTGCGTTCCTCGCATGTATGGTTCATGATACGGATGGGCGTGTGAGTTGGTCCAGTGGTACTGACCCAAATTGCTCACAAAGGCAGTATAGGCTGGAACAAATATTCGAGGCGAGGAAGAGATGGGCGAAGATACAGGACAGGCCTTTATTGAGTCACTGACGGAACCCGAGTTTGACGAACTCAAAAGCATGATTGATTCTGACCACATTTATTCCCGCCTCGTGGAAAGCATTGCTCCGACAGTCTACGGTCATGAGATTGTAAAAAAGGGGCTTCTTCTACAGCTGATGGGTGGTGTACATAAACAGACGTCAGAGGGAATGCATTTACGTGGCGATATCAATATTTGCATTGTTGGTGACCCATCGACTTCCAAATCGCAATTTCTCAAGTATGCGTCTTTTGCCTTTCAAATAGAAACTGTTCATGGATGTGTTTCTAGATATGTTTGCTCCTTCCTCCCACGAGCCGTCTACACGTCAGGCAAGGCCTCCTCTGCCGCTGGTCTTACAGCTGCCGTAGTCAAGGACGAAGAGACAGGAGATTTTACTATAGAAGCCGGGGCGTTGATGCTTGCTGACAATGGCATCTGCGCAATTGACGAATTCGACAAAATGGATATATCGGACCAAGTCGCTATTCACGAAGCTATGGAACAGCAGACGATATCCATCGCCAAAGCGGGAATTCATGCTACCTTAAACGCCCGTACCTCTATACTCGCCGCTGCCAATCCAATTGGTGGAAGGTATGACAGGAAAAAGTCCCTCCGGGCTAATGTTCAGATGAGCCCACCAATCATGAGCCGTTTCGATTTATTCTTTGTCGTCCTTGACGAGTGTGATGAAAAAGTCGATATGAACATTGCGAAACATATCATCAATGTGCATCGATTCCAAGACGAGGCCATTAGCCCGGAGTTTAGCACTGAGACCCTTCAGAGGTACATTCGATACGCAAGGACGTTTAACCCAAAGGTACGAGACGATTATACCACTCATACATTTTGACCGATACTCTCTAGCTAACACCCCAAGCTGCTGATGTATTGGTCGAGAAGTACCGTATCTTACGGCAGGATGATGCTACCGGCGCGGGCAGAAATTCCTATCGTATAACAGTACGTCAACTAGAGAGTATGATACGTTTGAGCGAGGCTATTGCACGAGCAAACTGTACTTCTGAGGTAGGCCCCCCATGCCGGGAAAATTTCCAAAATTTTACCAAAAGATTTAGATTACGCCAGCATTCGTCCGAGAAGCCTATACGTTGCTACGTCAATCAATTATTCATGTTGAGCAGGATGACATTGATTTCGATGAGGAAGACCTCGGAGGGGAGGGTCAGAGTGCTAATAAGAATCTGAGTGCAGGGGATGGCGATGTTCAAATGGCGGCTGATGGAATGGATACGACAGACCAAATGGACGAAAGCTCCGTTCCCGACAATGTACGAGTACCCGCACCAAGAACACGCCAACAAGTTCCTCGGTCATCGTCACAAGCAGCTGGAGAAGTTGTGGATGAGGGAGTCCCTCCCCCAGCCCCCAAGCAACATATGACCATCACATATGACAAATTCACGGAACTCCGGGATCTAATCATCTTCCACCTTTCGGATACCGAGAGGAAGACTGGTCGTGGAATTGATCGCGATGAGCTTGTCGACTGGTATCTGGAGTTCAAAGAGGCCGAGATACAAGATGTGGAGGAGCTCGAGCATGAGAAGGAGCTCATCTCGAAGATGTTACGGAAGTTGGTTAAGGTAAGATCTTTCTTGTTGTGGATATTATGGTTAGTTTTACAGATTGCCCAAGGATAACTATCTACTAGAGGTTAAGGGGGATGTCCAAGACTCCCTGCCCTCTTTTGATGAAGACAGCCAGCAATCATCTGGTGTAGAAGGACAACAGACACGCGTATATTATATGGTACATCCTTCTGTAGACTTGGAAGATTCGACCTTGACATCGGCTGGTATCTGAGTTTTTTTATCATCTGTTTTCCACTTGCGCCGCATTGCTTTGTATTTTTGCATTCTACAGTATCTATTAGTATCCTTTCTCAGATTGACTTATGTAATGATCCTAATTAGGGTGATCGTGAGCAGAGTGAACGGCGAGGGTGCTCAAACATTCCACACACGCCATACTTACATGCACTAGCCAGACCGGCTCACTCTTCTAAGGAGGTGCAAACTTTCAAAGCTACATTGCTAACCGAGCATCAGCACGAGAAGCGAAAGTCCAGATCCTACTCTTTTCCAAACATGCTGTCGAAGCCTTTAATTGTTCCAACAAAATTGGTGACCGGATCTCTACATTTTGCTGAGGTTTTAGAAGACAGCATTGCAGAGGACGTTATCAATGTGCTTATTGTCATTGACCAAGTCAAAAATGAGGTACTTGGCGATCTTGACGACCATGGCTGGGCTCTGCAGAAGATTCGCGTCGAGCCTAGTGCACGACTGTGGGAGGAGAGTGATTTGGAGCAACTTGGAGATGGTATGTTCCACTTTGTTTCTAGCACTCTGCTGTTTAAACGATTACAGGAATCATTCCGAACACTACACCTATAGCACCTTTAGTAGCTGCCGCTTCCGCCACATCGAAATCACAAAGACATTTCTCATCATTCCCTCTCACTTCTCATCTGCATACCCCGGTTGTTCGTCTTGTGTCGTTACACCCTCAACTTTCTTTCCGCGTCACATTCTTTCGTGTTCCAGAGATACACGATGGTTACGAATTCACGCTCTTCATCTCTAGAACGACAACTGTCAACGAAATCATCAGTAACGTCATAGAAGAACTTGGACTGACAAAGTCATTACCTATACCTGGAGGAGGGAACGTGGAGTATGCTCTTGAAGAAATTTGGCACGATAACAAATTGGAAAGTAAGATTTTACGTCTGTTATACTCTAATTCATTCTTCCCTACAACAATTTTAGAGTCCTCGAAACTTCCTTTGTCGTTGCTGATGCATGCTATTCTTATATCAGCATTTTCTGCAAACCCGTTCGGCAGCTCTGCAAAACGCACGTTCAGGTTTTGTGTCCCTGAAGAATGGTATCGTCGGTCTAAGCCTCGAACTTCATTCAGTACTCCACTTGAGCCTTCTGAATTGACAATAAGACGTCTAGAATCTCTTCAGGAATCGGAAGATGAAGACGAAGACGAAGACACTGCCAAGTTGCGTAATGGCCCAAGTTCGGAGGCCTTTCAGAGCACAGTCTCCATTACAGATCAGAAAGACTCAATAACTCGCAATAATAGATCGAGCATAATTAACTGGATTCGACCTATGTCGCCCACATCACCAACACGAAACGTGACTTTGGCTGGATCCGATATAAGGAAAAGCGTGAGCGGACCAATACCTTTAGACGACAATGCTGGAAATGTCTTTCCGGACGTCAACTCGGGCAAGGACTCGCTAGACGATACAGATGATGCCGATTTCCAGCGTATGGTGGTACGACCCAGGATTCATGTTCGCAGAGCTTACTTCCAACTTCCTTGATAGGACAATATGGGTCTATCCGGAGAGAAACGGATAACCATGAATAACCTTCCACCTGCCAAAAAGAAACATATGCTACAACAATATCGAATGCGCCTACCAGGATCTGTACCACGCGATGACCAACCTGCGTACCCTGCTACATATGGGCCTTCAAGCGGCTCGACAGTGTTACCTCGCTTAGTACCGCAGCTCACTGGCGAAAACAGCTTTATGAATAGATTTTCTATCATTAGCGGATGGGGTGGAGCTACAACCGCAACTCCTGTGATTTCTTCGACCACCACGCGGTTAAGTGGAGAATTTGACTCGAGCTCGTCCGGTAAGGGAAAGGCTCAGGTGGAAAAAGTGGTGGCAGAAATGCAACCACTTCAGTCTCAGACCACAGGTGGCATTTTTGCCAGGTGGCTGTCATCCTCTTGGGCTTCGGGCGGCAAGGACGAGCAAAATAAATCCCCTAGGTGGTACATTGATACCATACGTGGTAAACCTGTCGACGACAAGCTCATAAAACACCTATTATCGCTACGCGTCCATCTATCGACCGCCAAGATGAACTGGATTGAAGAATTTGTCATCACGGAGAAGGGACTAGATGCCTTAAGTTCGTTATTGGCTGGCCTGGTAGGTAAGCATGGAAAAAGGCGCAATTTGACGGAAGCAGAAAGCAATGTTCTGTTGGAGATCATCAAATGCCTCAGAATTCTGTTAAACACTGTGGTGAGAATGAGCCGTCATATATTTAATTTTCATCTCAAGGATGTTGCAGATTGGTTTCAGCCAAGTTATAGCCTCGCCAACTCTAATCACACATATGACATACTCGCTACATGCTTCTTCGACCAAACTACGCATATTGACGTCCGAAGTTCTTTCGGCAATTTGTGACTTATCTCGCGAGGCTGGCCACAAGGCGGCTCTTGCAGCGTTTTCTGACTATCGTGTCGTATATGACGAATCATTTCGATTCCAAGACTTAATATCATTTCTGCGTCTTCCAGAGCTGGACTACAATGCGGAAAATGAGGGTGGCGTTGGGAGCGATGACAGTAGCACATGGGAAGCTCGTGCAGCTTCCATGACCCTTGTGAACGCGCTGACTAACTCCCCCGAATCTCTCGAGGACCGTGTATCTCTCAGGGAAGAGTTTGGGAGGAGAGGGCTGAATGAGATTATTGTGGTGAGTGTGAACTTTGATTACCTTCGTTCTGGAAATCATTCTTTTTGCCAGACCTTGCGTTATGTCAGACCTCCCGATTCCCTTCTCACACAACTGGATATCTATACAGAAGACAAATATGAAGATGAGGAAGATATGAGAGAACGCGCGCGTGCGTTATGGACAAAAGACGACAAGCTCCATCAACGGCAAAGATCTGATTCTGAAGTGGCATTACAAGATCTTGTGGCGTTAGCGAAGCAACATGGCGAACTTTATCCTATGATGGTCGAGATCCTGAACCACTACGGAGAAATACTACAACGAGACATCGGGATGTAATTAGCCATCTCATTGACTGTCCTATCCAAGCCATCTGATCCATGCTGTAGTCAGCTAAAAGCAGACTTATTTGCTGTTCTTGATAGATTCGTGGAGCAGGCCACCCTACTGGATAATTTGTATGTACTACCACTTTCCCAGTCATCGCATTCTAATGCAGGTTGCATCCACCTTACAGCGGCGATAGCTGGCATTTATTCATCAAAAGATTTGCCACATCTGTTCAGCACATAACAGGACAGGAACTAGAGGTTAAGGCAGCTTCAGAAAGTAGCACAATCCTGGAAGAAGAACTCGAAGAACTGAGGAATAAAGTTGAAGAGCTTAGCGATGAGGTACGATGCTTCCCCCTCACGGAAGCTGGCTTTCTGAAAAAAATTCTCAGAGAACAGAACTGCGTAACGAACTCAGCCAGAAAGTCGCCGAAATAAACACCTTGAAATCCTTGCCCCTTAACTTTCCTGGTCCCCAGGTGAAACGTACCGGCAAAAGTGGACCCGAGGTATAGTAAATCATACTCATTGAACATTGAGCTCAAGAAAGCGATAGAGTTTTCAAGGCGTAGTCCAGAAACTTGTGCAAAAGGAGAGACAGGTTCTACAGCTTCAAGCAGAGCTTGAGCGATTTACAGCACAGCATCCGAACGATAGACAGGAGGTTGTCAATCAGGAAACCTTCTATTGTCTTCTTACTGATTTTTAAGCATGCTATCCTAGGATGAACGTGCGAAGCGAGAACGTGATAGATTAAAGTGGAACGCGCTGAACGACGACATAGCTAAGTTGAAAACAAAGGTGTGGACGATCGTGATCATAGTAATTTGAGTCAATATTTACAACAGGTGCAGAACACAGAGCTTCAGTTGTCCCTCGAAATCAAAGAGAAGGAGATCGCGTACCTCAAGCGCGCATTGGAATCCGTTTACACGCGCTTCACATCGCGAGAGGAAGCTCGAGGGCAACAAGATATGGACGCAGAACAATTAGTTGCGCGCATGATCGAAAATTTGTCTCAGAGAGACGATCGGATTACTTTTCTTTCGAAAGAGGTGGAAGACCTAAAAGCCCAGTTGGCAGCCAAGCCGAAATCTGAGAAGGAGTTCAAAACAAAGTCTCCTCCACCACCGCCACCGTCGAAGAAACCACCGAAAGTAATAACGTCTCATACAGCGGGCGTTGGCCTAGCGCCGCCGCCGCCGCCTCCTCCTCCTCCTCCAGTATCTTCATTGTCAGCTATGTCTTCTACGGTTCGGTGTAACAAGTTACCTCCCACTTTAGATACACCTCACACAACTTCACCTATTCCTCCGCCACAGCTGCCAAATGGTGTTTCGCCTCCACTATCACCGCCGCCTCCGCCCCCGCCCCCGCCACCACCACCACCACCACCACCACCTGCTGTTGGGACACCGCCTCCGCCTCCCCCACCTCCGCCCAGCGCATTTAAGATGCAAATTAAATCAAAGGCTCGTCCTGCGAAACGGCTTAAGCCTTTCTTCTGGAATAAGATTGCTGGTCTCAATGTTTCGTCCACCGTGTGGAATGACGTATCTGCAGATACTCAGCTCAACCTTGAAGATTTAGAAGCTACATTTTCAATCGACAACTCTCAGCCAACTCCTTCACAGATTCTTAGTCCAACTAGGAAGCAGAATGTCACAACCCTGCTTGACATTACGCGTGCTAATAATGTTGGTGTGTATCGAAATATAACGTCCACATATCAGCACGCCTTATCCTTTCTTGTAGCCATAATGCTATCGCGTATAAAAATCAGCTTCACCGAAATCCGAGAAGCCCTCTTTACTTTGGATGACGAAAAGCTTACGGTAGACAATCTGAGGGCGATTAGCAAACACCTACCCACCGCAGAGGAGGTCCGTTTAGTGCTCTTTCACGTTTTAGACACTGTGTCACATCCTAGGCTTAGATTACCCGCCTGAAAGACTTCGATGACACAAAGAAACTAGCCAAAGCGGATCAATACTTCAGTCAGGTATGTTGTCTAAACTCTTTCAAAGCTCCCTAAAACAAGCTCTACGTAGATCATGAACATTCCTCGTCTTCGAGAACGCCTCGAATGTATGACATACCGCCGCAAATTTGATCTTGACATTATCGAGTTGCGGCCAGAACTAGCCATGCTGCATAATGCTGCTCATGAGTTAAAGACTTCTCAGAAGTTCAAGATAATATTGCAGGTTTGTTCACTCCCATATCCTTTTCATTTGTCCTCAGCACTCTGCAGGCTGTTTTATCTGTTGGTAATTTTCTGAATGCATCCACGTTCAGAGGAGACGCCCGTGGATTCCAACTTGGTGCCTTACTTAAGGTTTGCTGGAATGCCTGGTGCTATCCATGCTACTTTTAACAATGATATGCAGCTTAAGGAAATGAAAACTGCCAAAGATAGTCCAGATTGTCCGACACTACTCCATTATCTTGCCCGAGTCCTCATGAGAAAGGACCCATCTCTGGTGACATTCATTGAGGATCTTCCCAACGTAGAACCAGCAGCCAGAGGTATGTCTAATTGTTGCCATCTTTTGACACGTGCTCAAGCTTTGCCCAGTCTCAGTACAAACTATTTTTCAAACTGCCCATGCGTTCGTTGAGGGTTTGAACCAAATCGAAGTCGAAATTGATGAACACCGTCGAGCTGGATTGTTACCGGATGACCACTTCATACACGTCATGCAGGTAGAGTTTTATGCTTTCATAATGACAGGAACTACTCAACGTTTGTATGACAGCCTTTCGTAGCTCAAGCGAAACCCAGCATCGAAGAACTCAAGAACAATAGCAGTAGTCTGGATGGAGAACTGAAGTCTCTACTTATGTACTATGGTGAAGATGCAAATTCGCCAGAGGCTCCTAAGCCTGAAGATTTTTTTGGTTTAGTCTCATCTTTCTCGTCATTCCTCCAAGTCAGATTGAGCCTTGCCTAGTCAGTCAACCTACTTACACATTTTGTAGAAATGCGCTCTTGAAGTTCACGACGCACAGCAAAGGCTTGGATTGCTGACGCCTAAGCTTCCAGAGATAGCTGTGGAAGAAGCCCAAACAAATCAGGAAAATGTAGGCTCCATTGCTTTAAACTCGTTTCTACACCTTATGCCTCTTCAACAGACTGTCAAGGTGGCGTCTACCCCTTCAGATCGAGCTCTGGATCCCTCACCAGCATCTTTCAACGAGTATGCCAAATGGTCCATTGGACGTGGGGATTTGGACCAAGCAATCAGGAGTCTGAGAGATGGGAGACGAAGAGCACGACCAGAACATCAACGACCTTTAAGCAAGATCTTTTTAGATGGTGCACGGCCACAGAGTCGACATTATGATTAAATAGTAACACATCTAAGGCACATCTAAGGCCAACATGTTATTATGGCACATCTCACCTGTCTATATCACACTGTTATAGAATGCATCAATGGCACCTGGTTTTTTTAATATCATTTGGTGTGTGTACATTTTTGCAACTAGTTGTGATGAATAGCCTTTGCACCACAGTGTAAAGCTAATATAACTTCCGTGCTTCACGATTACTTCTGGCAGGTCCTTACCTCACCCACTTAGGAGGGTGACCCGCACTCTTGTGGAGGGTTTCACCCTTAGGTGGGTACGCGCACGGGTCAGTAAAAATTCACCCGCGGGATACCCGTGCTCAACACTAGCTCAACCTCAGCCTACCAGTGTGATGGATATTTTTATAGTAATGGTCTCATTCACAGTGCTGTTATCTATAGAGATCAATTCCAAATTGATATCCTACTACTATGCACAGAATACAAACTATTGTGTGTGGTTCTTTCCATTGTGTCATTATCTGTCTGTCAAACCAGCCAAAA
Source organism: Rugosomyces carneus (assembly GCA_018221805.1). Lineage (NCBI taxonomy): Eukaryota > Fungi > Basidiomycota > Agaricomycetes > Agaricales > Tricholomataceae > Rugosomyces > Rugosomyces carneus. The sequence goes on along the minus strand of JABCKM010029802.1, from coordinate 149,553 downwards.
CAAGGTCATCAGTGTGTGTACGAGTGAAGATTGAGATAGAAAAGTTATCATGCTGCTGTAGAAACAGGGTATGGATATTGTAATGCCGCCGGCGTATGTGGTGTGTGAGGACGGGGGTTCGCCGCAGCTGATGGAGGTCGACTTGCGCGAGGTGTTGCTGTAGCAGAAACTGGCCGGCTGGGATGGGCTCCCGACGATACAGGTCGGCTGGGTTGAGTAGCCGTTCCCGAAGTCGACGAAACTATCCTAGGAACATATGACAGACCATGAACAGAGAGGTCGCCATAGTGTTCGGCAGCAGCTTCTTGTTGTTGGTATGATACATATCCTAGGGGGAATGTCTCGCCATAGGGTCGGAATGCTGCAACAGGAGGCGAGTGAGCTGGGGTACTTTGTGGTAGAGGTTGAGGAGTAGGCTGCTGTTGCGTGGTAGGCTCCGAGCTTGGAGTGTGTTGCGGTGATTGGATAGCGACACGAGGTCGGTCTTGTGATATAGGGGGTGCAGGAGGCATGGTATATGTAGGAGGCGCAGGGGGTGCAGAAGGTCCAAGGGAATATGAGGCGGGGACCACGTAAGCGTAAGGGAGGTTTGCTGTCTGGGCGTTGGGACTCTGGATTCGAAAGATGACCTCAGGCTGTGTAGAGTGGTATGGAAGAATAGGTAGTACACCTTGTCGCGCCGCCGTCGACGTGGATGAGGTAGTATCAGAAAATAGGTCAACAGAATGACGATGTCCTGGCTGAGCAACTCCACCGTACCATGAGGTTGGACGAATATGGCGGCGGCCTCTTTCTTTCCCCGGAATGTAATCAACCGTTACGCGATCAGCGACCCACGGGAGTGCATTGAGTTCGCTAAAAAATTGACGTATGCGATATACGTAAGAACCCAAAGACGCAATTGAGTGGCGTGGAGAGTCCATTTTGGCATAGTCGGACCCTGGCCGAGGTTCAACAAAAACAGGGCTGCCGATGACTCGTGGGGGAGGGAGCATCTCATGCCCAACAAGCGTGGCGCCTTCGTCGTTGGTCTGCGACTCGAGAGAGTCGTGGTGTGTGTTAGAAGAAGAAGCGGGTGAGATATGTGTAACATCATTATGAATCGACCCAACATGAGCTGCATATGTAGGAGAACGATGGGCCTCATGTTCCCTCCCATTTAAAAGTGAAGTGTTGGGAAGGTATCCTTCTTCTGGATGTCGCTGAGGTAGATCACCACCCTGCTGACCCATTACTTTTTTGACTACCGAAACAAATCCTCCGACAAACTTCTTGCTACCCCTGCGACTTGAGGTGGGGCTTGAAGGGCCGGCCTCTGCATATGATGCGGCAGGTCCTAAGAAAGGTGCACCTGGATCGACATTAATCGTGTCACCACCTGGTGCGTGTAAGGCAGCTGTATGTACGGGATCATATTCTGCAGCCTGAGAAGCTAGAGCCTTGAAATTGGGTGACGCTGCTCGTCGAGTAGATCGTCTGCTGCGTGAAGAAGCTATGGTAGGAGGCTGCGAACGGGGAGGAGCAGACCCGCTGTTCATGGATAGGATAAAGAGAAAGTACGTCACATGATGCCGCTCGCAGGTTTGGATCTATTAATAGGACTACAGTACTACAACGAAGTAGGCAAATAGCAAAACACCCATTGAAAGCGCAGAGCTCGCTACCGACTGAGCACTATTGGGCGTCAAGATCACCGGAGACGTTTTATCAGTCTCAACAATTCTCCCCTCCAGAACGGCCTTTACAGGACTGTTATTTTGGATGTAATCGGTAAGGACTGCCCCGTAATGTTTAGGAAATGGTGAGCTTGAAAAAAGAGGCGCTACTCACTTTCGTCTTGGGTATCCAATCCTGCAAATTCATCTACCTTTGGGAGGATGTTATCGCCCCCACCAGCCAAAAAGTCCGTAACGGCAAGGTTGTACTCCTTTTTCAAGTCCACAGGTTTCTGTCCAATCTCCAGATTGATTAACCTCTTGCCTACAGGATTCTTGGGATTGAATGTGACTCTAATCCCTTTAGACACCTGTGCAAACGAGGAGACCTTTTGTCCATTGACGGACGAAACGCCAGAGACTGCTCCTTCCATAGCCTTCCAGAGCTGATCTCCCGTATACTTAACTTCAGTGAGAACGTTTCCAAAGGGGAAGGCACTTAGAACTTCCCCACGAGTGACGTTTCCTGCATCGATCGTGGTACGGATGCCACCAGCGTTAATGATACATCCATCTACTTGGCTCTGATTAGCACGGGACTGGACCATAGCGTCGCACATGAGGTTTCCAAGAGTGCATTCCTTCTTCTGGCAGGTCGTTTGGTCGAGCTCAGTTTCGGAGTTCCCTGTTCATGCTCGTCAGACAACAAGTATAACCCCGATACCGGGACAAGTTTACCTATGACAACTGCTGCAAACTCTTCAAAGGGACCACGCCAGTCCTTGATCTGTTTTTGTAATTTTGTGTCTTGTTGCGTCTTGTTGTCCAGAAGGATAGGACCGCCAGTGTATGACAACACCTTTCGTCCATCGAATTCTACATCCATATATCCAAGGTAAACACCATATCTCCATCTTTAAAGAGAATCAGCGTTGAACTCATCAGAACCCATCCTATCATACATACGCGGTAACAACAAATACATCTTCTCCATCCAAGTTAGTTTCTATTGTGGGGTATTTTCCGGCCGCACCATCCATATTGCCGAGTAAAGTATGTGAGTGTCCACCGACAATGACATGAATTCCACGAGTCTTTTTGGCCAGCTCAATGTCGACGGAGTATCCGATATGTGTCATGGCAATGACACGGTCAACCTTTTCGTGTTCATATACATAATCAGCCCAGAACTGTGCCGTAGAAATGGGGTCGGAAAACACGGTGTCTTTGTTAGGATTTGAGATAGATGGTATGGTGTCAGTTGTAACAGCGATGACTACGGGAAATGCAAAGAGTCAGCCGAAGAAACATTCACCAGGGCGAAAGCACATGCCTGCCGTTTTTAGTCTAGGGAATACCTTGTATGGTTTCACAGTGGAGTTGATGGTTGGTTCCTTCGTGTTGATATTCGCACATACGACAGGAATGGTCAAATTCTTCAGCTGAGAACGATTGTGTGTCAGTCACGTTGGACAGATACAGTAGTAAGTAGAAAAGGTGTCAAACATACGAATGTACCCAGATATGTCTCGCCCTTGTCAAATTCATGATTTCCCAAAACCATGGCATCAAAACCGAGCTGATTGATGGTCTCTGCAATCTTTTCACCACCATAAAAATTGTAGAAGAGAGTTCCTTGGAATTCGTCACCGATGTTCAGGAAGAGCGAATTGTTTGTGGAGGGGCGCTTCGCATCTACGACTCCTTTGATTCTAGCGTAGCCGCCAACGCAGCCTTGTGACGGATTGGTACAATCAGCACCAGTAGTTTTAATCTCATCAAGGTGTGCATGGACATCATTAACATGGTAGAGAGCTGAAAAGGTGATGTCAGAGCAGGTTGATAGCTCAGAGAAGTAAACGCACAGATGTTGAAGCTTTCAGCACGTCTAGAATGCCGTTGATGCAGATTACGAGACACGAGATAGTCCTCCGCGGCAACCCAGGGGATTAAGGCCAGTGAACCCAAAGCAAGAGAAGCAGCGAATGTGAGCATGAACGAAGGACTGGAGGAGAAGTAAAGGAATGTGGAGAAGGCGTCGTGCTGCTGCAGTCATGTTATATATAAACACACTATCGGTAGCAGTATGTCTATTTTTGAAAACCTTCAACTTGATTGATATGCACATGGTCGCACGTCGCCCCTGGCAGATGAAAGCATGCAATGTTTGTGTGCCATCGGGTACTGGCCAACGTAAACCCACAAGTATAATATCATACGTTCCCCTTCAGCACAGCTATTAATAGGCGTACATACTTGTATTCTGTTTATATAAATAGTATGAGCCAAAAGTCGAATGTTTAAGTTACCTTTATAAGCGTACTGCACAGTATTCAAGTTGCCGACCCTGCTTGTCATTGATGTCAACTCTGGGTATATTTTTTTTTGATAGGTTGACTGAGGTACCAGGCACTGACTTGATGCACTCAACCAGTCCGTTTCCAACCAACGACGTCTCGTGAGATGTCTTGCCATTTTGTCCTAGCCTGAACAACCTACGATGTATTATGCATTCGAGTTTCGCAGATATGTCATCTCATTTGATTTGTCTCTATGTAGAAATATTTCCCATGGTTAGCGTTCTCATGACACTTACCAAAAACTCAGCCCTTTAACGGCCTCTGAGGATGTCAGTACTCAGAAATTAAATTAAGGATTTACAAGCGTAAGACGCCCGCAAGGAGCACATTAGTCCTTAGGGAACACTATATTTGACTTGTCGCTGACCTCGTCATCCTCCCGACGCTCTTTAGTTTCAACGTTTGCCACCAGCCCAACAAACCATGTCTTACCGCCGTACCCAGGACACAGGTAATATATGGTACTTAGAACAAATGTGCCACCTAGGACGACGACTGAATAGTTCATATTTGACGAGATGGGACCTGGGTTTGCTGGAAAGAGGAAGATGATCACCATGAACGCCATAAAAGTAATTGCTGTGAACGAGACTGGGACGCTCTGAAAGCAGCAGTTCAGTCTCACTGGGTATATATATTGAAAAGATAAGATGACATACGAATGTTCCAAGACTGAAAGGACCGGGAACAAACTTTTGACCACCAAAGAATCTCGCCGTGATGGGCGCGGAGTAGGATACGTACTGGCAGACTAAACCCATTGTGAATATGGCGCCGATTGCCACTGGTCCAGCAAATGAGAGAAGACCAAGGAGCATGGCTCCAAGTGCACACGCAAGCACGCAGTAGATAGGTGTCGCTGTTACCTCATTTATCCTGTATAAGAACGAGGAAAAAGGTAGAGCGCCATCTCGTGCAAAGGCAAACATTTGACGAGATGCAGCGACCAGCTACCCTCAATCGTCAGTCGCAAAATCAGTGCAGTCTTTCAAGAATAAATCCTACGGTGTCCATGGCGCCCATGTTGCTATGAGAAGATCAGCTGAGGTCTGCGGAAAACTTAGGTTCCCCTGCCTACAATGTGACGATGATGACAACCCACAGAGCCAGAGCCCCTTTATCTCCCAAACTATTGAAGAGTATCTGAAATAAAATGTGCCGTGAAATATGGCATCCTAAACAAAGAGGCTGCGTACTGTTGCCATAGGCTGTCCGATAGGATCAGACAGTATCGTTGCCATGTCCTCGCCCATATTGAATGAAATTGCGATATTGCACACTGGTGGAACAAGTTGTGCCATGCTCAAACCTTTCACAAAATATGTGCTCACCCCAACCAAGAAAGCAGCCGAGTGCTGTTGATGCGACGATAGCTTTTGGAACAGCGATATTGGCATTCTTCACCTCCTCGCTAATATGGACACTAGCATCAATCCCACCTGCAGGGGGGCTATTTAGCGATACGTCATAAATGATTGACGGCCTCACCCATCGTCCAGGCGGGTGCAAGAAAGGAAAGAAGAAAAGCGAAGCCATTTGGCCAAACAGACACTACAAGCACAGTGAGTATCCCGCCCATTGAGAGAATAACAGACACACAGTTGACAAAGGAACCGAAAGCAAACCCTGCACTGTTCTTGAACTTGGATGGAGTGGCGGCAGGAAGAGCGATGATCAGTCCAAGAACAAGCCTGGTTGCTCTCAGGCACAAAGGATATTAGAAGTTATGAAATGAACACACAGAACATTCAACAGAACATAAAATGGCTGCAGTCGAGCGAGATGATATGTTGGCAGACTAGCAAGGACTGAGTGTAAGATCACCAAACCACAGAATACTCCACTAGTCACAGGTAAGCTATAAGCCTAATAACACACAGACTACACTTGCTAGATTTCCCCAGTCGTTGGAAGAAATGTCCCACCCGTTCCAATTGTAACGGCAGCCATAACTTGAATAGCAGTTGAGAAGAGGACACCACATACAGCTGAAATGTAAGCTATTGTGTTGATATCTGAATATTGAGTTAGCATAAGTACTCAAGAAAGTGCCAATGCAACGCACATCCGATTGTCCAAGCAGTGAATTTGCGAACCCGAGGAGAGGTGTATTTGAAGGTCCAAAAATACAGACCACCTGATGTTGGTGCGGCGGACGCGAGTTCCGCAATCGACAACGCAATAGTCATAAGGAAACATGAACATACAAACCACTGTATACAAGTGAAAGTTCAGTTCTAATACTTGCATAGATGAGATCAATACAGTACCCCCCAGACCAAGGCCACTGGACCACCATATGGGATAGTATAAACTAAGACAGCGCTGAACCGCGATAGTCAGATACATCAACGTTCTCCTGAATGAGTCGAAATGTACGCAATGGACTGAACCACCCCAATGATGCTGAAACTAAGACCGATAAGCTCAGTCCACTTGAAGTCGCGCTTGAACTCCTGCTTATAACCCAACGAGGCCAATACCTCCTCGTCGCGTAGATTGATGCTCGTTCTTGGTGCCTCCATCAGGGCCAGATAAAGCGGGAGGGCGAAGGGATAAAACAAGCTCTCAAGATTAAATACCGGTGTCCAATCCAATCCAATCCCTCAATCACAGCACGGCTTTGAGACACCTTGCTGATTCACCAAGTGCTAGTTCCCTCGGACGCATGCAGCTGCTACCACAGAATCGTCCTAAGTCCACATCTTAATACAATCGTGGCAGTTCTATTTTGTAAGTATCTTGTGTCCGATGTTCCCGGCACACAAATTCAAAAATCGTGCATCATTGCAATGACATGGGACCGTGCGACATCGACAGGAATAGAATGAGAAGGTAGATTCCTGATTTGACTAGGCGCGGCATGAGCTACCCTGGACATGTGGTCCTATGCAGAGACGATCAAGGATGGAGAGGATAGTGCACCCATAGTATGCGAAGCATATTGTTCAAGCCAGAGATCCTGAGACCTGTCAAGCGGAAAGTATTTGCTTGTTTGTGTAATACAGGTGTCTGGGTACAAATACCGTCTCAGTGATTCCAGTTTGCTCTCATTAGCAAATTTCTTCAATGGCCCTTCCTACACCGTCCCAGAACTCCCCTATCTCTGCATTGAATCCATTTTCATCATAAAACAATTGTAGCCATAGTTTTCCACCAAATGTGTGTACCAACAGTAAAATCCCACCGGCTTTCTGCCTACTGGCTGTCGTCACATCATGCAAGGTGAAGCTAGGATATGCTTGGCGATCATATATAGCATCCAGATTCCCAATAAGAGAGAGACCAAGGAGAGCAGTGCTTGGTGCTGGGCCAGGAAGTAGAGAGGTTACATTAGACTCAGCCTTGGTAGCAGTGCTCGACTCGGGCATAGGGCTAAGGATACTATCCAGACTTAAAGTTGGCCTGGGGTTACCCCGCGCTCTGTCCGCTCTTTCTTCAGCCATCTCCAGTGCGCACGCAACTAAGAATTGCGAAGCTACGACCCGTCGTGTTTGCGCCTTCACACTTTTGGCACGTAGCCAGAACGCCTCTTGCGATGTGGGGGGAAACGAGGGTATGACGAGGGTGAAGTAAGTCAAGGCAAGAAACCAATACGTTGGATCGGATGAACTAGGTCGGAGATTTGGGCGTAAATTGACCGCGGAATAGACCATTCTGATAGCCGATTGTTAGATTCTTGTGTCGCTTTATCTATAAGCAGGGGAAATCCAGACATACAGGGGATCTCTAAACGCCTCTTTCCCCTTTTTGGGCTCAGATGCCTGTATCACGCGTGCCCACGCGACACCACACGCGACCTCTAACGCATGATTGATTGTCACGTCATTCTCCTTACACTTCTTAAGAATCGCTTTAGTTTGAAATTCATCGAAGACCCGTTCGACGAAGGTCGTTCGTTGTGGTGCAACTTGGCGGCGGTTAAACTTATGACCGCCCTATTGAAATGTTATCTGGATACTGTATAGATTGAGGGAAAATGTATACTCACAATCTCTTTCGCCCTGGATTTCAAAAAAACGACCTTTGCTATTGCCTTGGCAAACCTGCTCTGGGGCACGATGCACCGTGCTTCAAAAGCTGGCGGAAGGCGTTCGTCCTATCATCATCAAAGCCGGTTATTATAGTTAATTAAAAGTAGAATTTGAACCTGCCCAACGGCTGGTGAGATCCAGCATGGATAAAATATCGTCATCGGATACAGGGGAAGCTAGGATGGCCAGAAGTTCGTGCGTGCATTGATGCAACGACGTGCCATCGCCCGTGAAATGGGGTGCACACATCAGGATATCGTACCCTCCCGTCGTCTCAGAATCCGGTGTAAGATGAGAGGAGATAAGGAGATAGGAGAGAAAATCGTTTGATAATGTGCGCGGTCCATTCATATAGTTTAAAATCAGATCTTGGTGAGTCAACGTTAATGAGTAATTCGTATGTGTAATGGGTTGGAAGTGTACCCTTCCTTGCTGCTTCACTGAAATAAAGGGCATCTTGAGCCTCTTTCAGCGCTAAGCCAATATTTCCGGGTGGTGTGAAACTGGTGATGGTCTATCTCCGATTGGAATATTATCAGCCACTTGGTTGACCTACGAGAAATAGGGTGTGCTCTTGGGTACACTGTGTTCCCCGTCTTCTGGGACAAGTACTACTTTGCAACAAAGAAGCGGGTGCTTGTTCCGGAGCAGGGTCCACGCGTTGAGTACTCGTTCAGGACGAACTTGGGATTTAGGTGCATTGAAGGAAAGATGTAAAAACCTAAAGGTGCATCGTTACACCAGAATCGTAGAAACAGAAGAAACGCACATGTCGCCGGCACCATCCTTGGAGCCAGGGAAAAATGCATATTCGCTCAAGCCAAAGGGACGAAGGAGCGCAGAGCTTGTTGTTGAAGTCCAGCGGCCGTCTGATAGCATCGTGATGGACAAAGAGCTGGAGCTGATGGACAACGAGCTGGAGCCTGTCATCAAGTGTCGATCATTATCTTTGTCACTTTCAATTATACACTTGGAACAGGAGGGGAAACCGTTTCCCCATTTCCTCCATACCATGGTTCGCTATAAGAACGGGGACTTAGAGACCATCGACGACCATCGACGTTCCATTCCTATACCCGAGTCGCAAACGCTATGTCAGAAGACATTTCATTTAGACTACTGTTTGATGATCTTCCTGTTACATTATCAGCGCTGCTGGTAGGTTCTCACTGGAATTGAACAAGGACAATGAATTTAATCTATGGTATCCCATACTCTAGGTCGAGTCCACCCTTTATGGTAACAACTCCTATTTATCGGATCCTATTTATAATTCAAACTAGAACAGGGATGCACTGCATCTTATTCTTTATTTGCCTCTTTTTCTTCAGGCTGAGACGCAAGCTTGTACAACTTATTATTCCCGTATCGATCATACTCATGTTTGGCCTGTCTACTGTCGACGTCGCCCTCTCCTATCGATATCTATTACAAAAAGCCCCACAAGTGCTAGACGAAAGGATTACTCTGTCAAATTCTGTTCAATACCTCCTTCCAAAAAGTCATATGTACAGAACCAACAAGTATGTTCACTCCCCTAGGCACATCGAACAACATTGGGCTGACCTCCCCTTGAGTCTGATAGCAGATGCCTTACTAGTGAATAAGACTTTGTCATCTTAGTGGCATACGAACTTATAAGGCTGAATTTATAGATTTTTCGATGTTATATGGTGTGGGGACGGCAGAAATATGTACTCCTCGTCGCAGTTCCCATACTCACAGTTCAAACAGGTTTATTGAATTTATCGTTCACAAGTGAAATGACTGAGCGGCGGATGATCCAGTGTTGGGTTATTTGAGTCTCGATCTTCCTATCGATCCGCGCACAGCAGCTATTACGCCTGTTTATTTCTGGATCGTGTGTATTTTCAACATCCTTATGACAATTTTTACAGGTGAGTTTCTTTGTACTAACAATACCCTGCTTACCTTGCTGTCAGCGGGACGCATCTGGTGGGTCGCACGTTCTGCTCACCTTGCGATGGAGAAGCAGCAAATCCAGAGATACAGCGCCATTATTGCTATTCTGTGACGGTTTCTTCGGAGCTTCCTGCATCAATGTCAGCGTCATGTCAAACCTGATACATGGAAGTTAACGACGTCCAAATCAACAATCGTACGTCATTTACATTGACAGTGACAACTGCCAATCGCTCCCGGGTCGTACTACGAGCTAAAGCCAACCTTGTGTGTCTAGTCATGGACTCAGTAACGAATGGTGTATTACCGTAAGAACGAGGAACATTTAACACAAGTCCTAGCGTGCCTTCAATTATTCGAAGGAAGTCCATAAGGTGATAACTAAATTAGCCAATCTACAACAACAGTCCCGAGTATTATCATGAATCAGCGCCCGAAATAAGGTATCATGCAAAGTGGTGGCCAGAAGATGATGTTTATATGTGAAGTTTTCGTTGGTAGAAATTGTCTATCGCGAGTGCGAAACGAGAAAGTCTATTTATCAGACGTTTTTTCTTGCATAAGAGGTGACTGAGCCTCGATGTCTTTGGAGGGTTGGGGCGGGGGAGGCGTTGAACTTTCCAGTGATTTGACATATGTGTACAGAAGGGTCCCAGCCAGGATAATGATAACAGAAAGGGCACGTTGTCTAGGGAAGTTCACAGTGAGCTGCATGCTTGCAGGTTATACATGGTAAGAGTTCTTACGTGGTAAACACGTCGCCAAAAATCTTGACACCGAGATAAACCTGAAGTCCTGACCGGGCAGCCTATGAAAGGATTACATTATTTAGTTGATATATATTGTTTCCAATGGGCGCACTCACACTAGAAAACATGTGTGTCACTGGACTTGTTACTTTGACGCTCAGAATACCGGCGATACTGATCAAAAAGCCAAATACGCCGGTGACGAGGTTACCCCAGAGGAACGTCGACCAATCCCATTTTCCTCCGTTAACCATACCATGGAACTCCAGTACTTCCCCTTTGAATAAAGCTAACAAGCCAAGAAGAACGGCTGCTCCGAGATTGGACCAGTACGATAGCATAGTACTGCTTCCACCAACATGAGGCAGGGAAGATTTGATGAGAACGGCGTGGAGGGCTATTGATAACGAGGAAAGGAAGCCATAGAAGAGGGCTAGCGGCGTTGGGACGGCTTTGGCTGGGAGTCCGTCTGAGAATGAGATACCCATGAAAAAGCCGACGGTTACGACTGCAGCGCAACCTACGACGGCCATTGGAGGCCTCTGCATGCTGGATAATGCTACGATGGTGATCGTCAGGGGGAGAACAAGGCCACGGGCAATCTGGTAAAATGCGGCTTCAACATCACGTAGGCAAAGAGCATTGAAGATGAAGCCAGCGGCGTCGATAAGGATTAAAGGAGTCAGTTTCCTAGCGGTTGTGATGTCGAATGTAGGAATCTTGACATGAGAGGTAAATAGCGCGGTGAAATTAAGGAGAAGGACCGTCATAATGGACTGGAAGAACATGAAGAGTGCTGGGAGGTTTGGAGTGGAATTGAGCACAATTTTGTTGACGAACACCATCTGTAATTGTCACGAAGACTTGATGAATGAATTCTTTCTACCTAAGATAGATCCAACTTACCACAAGCGCTGCAACCATATAAAATGCGACTACAGCGATAACTTGAGTGGATACGGCCATGGTTGAATTAGAGAAGCGAATTAGTAAAGGACAGTGTGTCGATGGGAGTAAAAGTACAAATGAGCGTGAGTATTGTTTGGCAGGCGGCCTGTCAGTGGCAAAGATATCCCTTGAACGTTACACGACAGCCGTTTACCATGCCGAATGCTGTACAATAATTGCCTCCGAGAGATCGATATTACTGTGATGCGCGTAATTTGATTATGACTGCATATGTACTCTATGTACTTCCGTGTCCTTCACCGTCCCCATGCTCACGATCTCAACAATGCCTTTCGTGCCTCCTCACTCGCTTTCCGTGCACTTGCCAGCGCCGATCGTGAGCTTGTCACGGTAGGTGAGGCTACAGAAACATCTTCGGACGACGCAGATGTTGGTATGCACTTGCCCGCCGCATTCACCACCGCTACCGCTCGTAACGTTTGTGCATTGCTCTGTCGCCTCTTGGTAGGACGTACCGTCGCCGCCGCCGCTGCTGCGGTGGCCCTCGTCGCAGAAGCCTGAGTAAGGTTTCTTTTGATAAACGGGCTTGGAAGGTTTTCCTCATCTGCTAGGTCATACTCAGGGCCTGGTTGCAATCGGGGTATAGGTACTGCCACTCGTGTAGTTACAGTGTTGAGATGAGGATGCGGCAACGGTTTGGGTATCAGCTGAGAGGTAGAAGAGGAGCCGCTGGCGCTAATAGATCCCATAGGCTCCGAAGCAGCGGGTATGGGCAATGTTGCGGACCTTTGGACTGAAGGAGGTCGTGGATTTGAGGAGCGGATAGAGGGTCTACGTAGGCGTGTCGGGGGTGCATTTGATGCGTTACTACTACTGTTAGATGGGGTTGACGATGATTCATCTGAAGATGTCTCCCGGTCACACCTCGATCTAGCTCTTTGCATTTGTTTCCTCGAACTGGGACTAGGCGGTGGGCTCGTCTGTTCCGTGGCCACAAATGTAGGACTATCTTTCTCTATATCTTCGTCGTCCTCGTCCTCGTCGCCGTCCTCGAAATCGAATATCTTGGTGAAATTCAGCCCAACCTTGGGCGAGTTATTAAACAAGCTGGTAAGCTCAGTAGGAGCTGGAGTTGTCAGTGCTTCGCCAGTGGAAGTGAGTATAACGCCCTTCATCGCTGACGCCATAACATCAGACTGTGCCGGACGTGCGATGGGCGTTGAAAGGGACGGAAAAGCAGCTTTCAGAGGCGGCTTGGGGGTAGGGTTGTCTAATCTTCGCCGTTGCTGAGGAGTGTCCTCGGTGAGACGAGAGAGAGGGGCGAGCACATTCTTGACCTCTTCCAGGGGCATCTTTTCTCTTCGACCTAGCAATGACAAAAACATATCAAGACACTAGTGAAATAAGATCGATAATAAAGCTGACCTTTAGCGGCGTTCTCTTGCAACTTTGCTGTCCTTTCCTCTAGCTCCACGCGGACGATGTCTAATCGAGCCTCCTCGGCTTTCAATTCCTCTTCTCTCGACTGAATCCAGTTGATACGCTCTTTCACCTCTCCAGCTTTCTCTTCGAATTCTTTTCGAATTTCGGCTTCTCTAGAAACCCATGCCTCAGATACCTCTTCTTCTCTCTTCCTCACCGCCATCATTATCTCTTCCTCCCGTCGTGCTATCGCCTCTGCAACTTCTTTCTCCCTCTTCATTACCAACACCCGTAGTTCATCCTCACGCCGCGCTACGGCCTCCTTGGCTGCAGCCTCGACCTGCTGCTGAGAAAAAAGGTTCTGATGGTGTTGCGTCTGCTGTTCTCGTATCACCTGCTGCAGCTTTGCTATTTCGGCATCCTTCTGCCCGACTAGAGCTAGCACTTGCTGTTCACGTTCCCTTATTAGCGATTCTCGCAGGTTCAACTCGTGCTCCTTTGCGGCAACATCAGCACGATGACTCTTCACGGAAACCAGTCTTCGATCAAATAGAAATCAGTCCACCTATCGGAGGACATCATATGGAACATTACATTTTCTCAGCTTCGATGACTTTTTGTGTGAGGGAGAGGCGTTCGTGTTGCAGTAACTGAGCAGCCGAAGGTCGCATAGCAGGCTGTAGAGTATATGTTAAATAAAAGTATAAGAGTGACTGCTAGCGTACATTTAGGTTCAGCATTGATTTAATAACGCTAGCAAGGGTCTGAGAGTAACCCCTAGGAAGAGGTGGGATGCGACCGTTTCTTTCGGAAGGTTATATAAGTCGGTATATTGGGAGCAAGAAGGCATCTCACCGAATGCAGTTGTTGAGTTCCTGGTGTGTTCTAGCTTCGTGAAATGGGGGCTTAAGAGCACATAGCTCGTATATTACGCATCCCAAAGACCAGATATCGGACTTGGAGTCGTAAGCTTTCTCTTGCATCAATTCGGGTGACATATAGTAAGGTGTCTAGAACGTCAAATTAAGGAGGTACAAAAAATGATGGAGGATACTATAACGCACCCCAACATAAGTGCTGGCGAAGGTAGCAGAGCTCAAGGTGCGAGAGAGGCCAAAATCACCCAATTTCACTTTGTCCGAGACATCAAGAAATACTATCAAAGTATAAGATTTTCCATACTGATTAGAATAGGACTTGAACTGACCGTTATCTGGCTTTAAGTCCCTATGCAGAATCTGCGCCCTGGTATTGGTGGTGCCTACATTCTCAAGGGCACTAACACCTGTGCCGCTTCCGCTGGTACCCCTTGTGTGTCCATTTGGATGATGACAATGGTTTAACGCGAGTAAAATCTGCAGGAAATATGCCCAGATTTTTTCCTCGGGTATTGGCCGATTGGTCTTTGTTGCGTGATTGATGACGGTTGAGAGATCGCCTCCTCCACAGTACTCCATAACAATATACAGAATGCCCGCATCCCTATCTGTAAACCTGTCGTGATAGCGAACGATATGATCGTGAGTGAGGTCTTTAAGGATGTTCCTAATCACCAATGAGTCAGCAAACATATCTGCATACAAATGAATAGAGCTACACTTCTGCTACAATCTGTTTCTTATCGCGTTCTGTCATACGTCCAAAATTCAGTTCTTTTCGCGCAAACATCTAGCACGGGGCAAACCATATCGAGTTTGTCGAATGTCAAGAACATTGGAGGACGTACCAAGCCATCCGATTTCCGCCTGACTTTGCGAATTATACCGAACGATCCATTTCCAATAACGTCTAGAGTCTCGTATTGGTCGAGAAACGGGACGGACATCGTTGAGCTGAAGCACGCGTTGTCTGGATGGAGAACCAAATGAAGACGAACTCAAGTCACGTGGTCGCGCAACTATCATGATGAAATTAAAGTTTCGACCAGAAACATTTCCTCGCAGTATAAATACAACAAACCTCTCCCATTCCTTCTTGCTTCTCTACCCCCATCTTCACAGACACGACATCCCGCCATGTGTTTTTCAACGTATCATGATTGATAGCCACCGCTAGGCGGACCGCCTTCCTCGTCCTCTTTCATTACCGGCCCGCCTAACTTGTATACAAACCCGCCTTGCAAATTACACTTCAAATTTACTTTTTGCATTCACATGTAAGCTATTTGGCAGTTTTTTTCAGCAATGCGCCGGACTCAACTTGTACAGCGCGCGTCGACTGACAAACTACCCAAATGCTGTGGCGCATCAGATTGAAACGCTACACGGTACGTATCATCATCATCTTCAACCACTACAAAAAGTTGAAAAACTGCAATGAAAGACCCCAATTTTTCTGTTGTATTGACGAGCAAAGCAACTTCACCAATGACAACTTTCTTGTTGAAAGTGGTAGGGTGGGTGGGTCAGAGGTGGTGTAGGGATTACGTGGTAGATAGCCGTTGACTGACGAGTCTTTCGGCTTGACACTTTTTATTCCCTCTCCTGCTTTACTTACCGTCTTTACTCAATCATTTGCTTCATATACTTACTATTCCCCCTCTCCTGTTCCTCGAGTATATGCTGGTTGGCGCTGAAATAGCTGTCCACATTGCTCACTTCGCCCCCCTCCCTGGAGAGAACCGAGCGATGGACACGGCTTATTAGCTGTCCCCTCCTTCTCCTCCTCCTTCCAGCCTTTCTTTCCTCCTCTTTCTCCCCCTCCTTCTCCGCCCTCGCCGTGGCTTGATTGCCCACATGTTCGACGGGCCACCTTTACTCACTCCGCCTCCCTCCCTGAAGAGAACCGAGCGATGGACACGGCTTATTAGCTGTCCCCTCTTTCTCTCCTTCCTTCCCGCCCTCCTTCCGTCCTTCTTTCTCCCCTTCCTCCTTTCTCCCTTCCCTCCTCCTCTCCCCCTCCGCCCTCGAATGCGTGGCCGTGGCCTAATGGCCCACATGCTCGATGGGCCACCTCACCCCACCCGTTTTTTAACCACTTGGCTTCTAGAGTATTCTGTCGAATCTGAATATGATGAGTTGATTGGTTAAATCAGCGCCGTTGCGGCGCGCAGTATGTGAGTTAAAGTAGTATTATTATGATTGGTATAACATAAGTCATTACTGTAAAACATCATAAAAAGGGAACTTTCTGCATTTCGCCAGCTGCCAAAATATCTTCATCAAAAGCCTCGTCCTCTGCATCCCCTTCACCCGCTTCTTCTCCTGCCTCACCTT
>JABCKM010029802.1:0-119624 GCA_018221805.1 Rugosomyces carneus | reverse complement strand
ACAGGCGGAGGCCCTCCTTCCCGGATTTTGGTCTGTCCACAGTAGGCTAACACATATTTAGATGGGTGCCATGAGACAGTTGGTGACGCAGCAAGTGCTGGGACGCGGTGTAACGGCACACCTGTTTCAGTGG
The DNA here is from genome assembly GCA_018221805.1 of Rugosomyces carneus. Lineage (NCBI taxonomy): Eukaryota > Fungi > Basidiomycota > Agaricomycetes > Agaricales > Tricholomataceae > Rugosomyces > Rugosomyces carneus. Next base: position 119,491 of record JABCKM010029802.1, on the reverse strand, counting down.
CGCACTACGTAGAGTTTAGAGATGGATGTATGAAGTATGAAAAAGCATACAATGTCAATGTAGTTGCCTGCGTTTGCAATCGCCAGGTACTCTCCGTCATGGGAGAAGCTAAGAGCATTTATGCTATGCCTGAGGAAAAGTAAGAAAAGGGAAGACTAGAACTGCATCGTGAAGACATACTCGCAGACTGTTATTGTTCGCGTACATATCCAATCGTATAGGTCGAACATATTGACTATTGAGTCATACCCACCAGAGGCCAGGTATCTAAGCCCATTAAGTCTTCGAGTTTTAAGTCGGGCCAAATCAAACACTTTTACCTCCCTCGTGGGTCTAGGGCTACTGCAACACACCCACCCACATGAGCCGCAGGACTTTCCCGCACAGTGAGGCTCGGGTAGTCCATGATACGGAGAGTATGCTCCGAATGGTGAGTCAGAATCACGCCGTCTCCTGCGTGATTGAACATGGCTGTCGTGCCTGTCAGCTATGTGGTAAAAGTCAACGGTATTTTCATGATCAAAAAAAAAAAGTAGCCCTGACACGAATCGTGTCCTTATCAGAAGAGTGCCATGTTTCTTTTGTCTCATCACCTTCTTTGCCTAAAGTCATAAAGAAGAGTTGATGTCCTGCTGACGCGTAAAGGAGAGCACGACCATCGGGTGAGTAACTCGTTTGGACTGGTGAAACTTTCAGGTTACAATGTTGTATATGTCGGCTTTCTGGAAAGAAGATGACTCGTGATAAGATGTCTGAGGGCAGGGTTGCAACGACTTCATACGTCTCGTATCCCAAAAAACGATTTTTCTCTCCTTTGAACTCGAAGAACAGAATAGATCTGGGTGCGTGGGGTTCCATGACACGTAGTCTACATCGTCCTGATGCCCCCCCTGAAATTGAACAGCAGATCTATAATCCATCTGTAACAAAAATCAGACGAGAGAGTGAAAAACGGTGGTAGGTTGTGCCTCACGGTTTTGTCAGGATGCCAGACTCTGATGTTTTTGTCAATCCCTACACCAGCCAACTTCTTCCCATCGCAATTCCACGCAACATGGGTGACCGGTTGAGGACTGGGCATACGATAGTCGCGCGGTTTGAAGGCTGAGAAAGTTGGTGGCTAACGGAGAATATCCAGAACATGAGTTTCAAAGAGGTGGTCGGATGCGTAGCTGTCCCCTACATGGATCCCCCTTGCAGGAAAGGTAGTGAACAAAGGAGGTGATGGAGGTCTTTGAGGCGGAGGAATCTCCTCCTCATCTTTGGCATTCGAGGGCGTGCTGGACATTGTCAAAGCAATCTCAAGTTACAGTATTGATTGTTTGGTTTGGAATAATGGCCGACCCCGGTCACACCAACCGTAATGTTATATTCTTATTTACATAGAGGGAAGAAAATGTATTTAAGCCATAGCGACTGTCTTAACGGTCACAACTTGACTCCACGACTAGGCCGTGAAAAAACTCCTTGAAGCCAACCAGCTACTTTTTCAGCAACTTCATCTTTGGCTTCAACCATGACCCAATGGCCCTTTCCTGCAAGAGCGATGGTCTGGAATGTGTTCATAAATTTCTTTGACTTGATGAACATTGCAGGAATTACGGTCGGGTCCTCAGATCCCCAAATGAAGAGAACCGGAAGTTCGGGTGACAGGTTTGTTGGAAGCTTAGCAGCTGGCCGAATAGTCGTCAATAAAGCGTAGGACAGACCAAAGCTGTTATACCTTCTTCCTCTTCGTGGCGGTACCTGGTCGTCCGGTAATAATTCAAAGGTCCATTCATGCCCCCCTCTTTAAAGTCCTTCAAGTAGCGTTGAAAAGTCTGTAGTGCAGTATTGGTAGGGAAGAGAGGGCTCCAAACAAAATATACTCACGCGGTCGTTCAAAACTGAAGGAGGGTTTGAATCCGATCTGGGTAGGAAATCTGAAAGAGACCTGCTATGGGTAAATCCTTCGCCACTATTTGGGGCACGGAATAGAAGTGACAAAAATTTCTCCAGCTATAACAAAGATTTAAACTCGCGACCAATATGTATGTTGCTACGGCAGCGCACATGGTCTTCAATTTCTGAGGTGGCCGCAGGGTTAGCAAAATAAACTTGATATCCATAATTCGGAGCACGTTTTGCGACTTCCTCTATAGGTATGTATTTTGGTGAAGGTGGTGTATAAGGCACGCTCATCCTAGAAAAACTTGAGCGGTGCCACAAGAAAAGGTATGGAAATACTTACATGACCAGCGCTTGGGTTCTTTTCGGATACCATAACGCAAACCGACCAGCAGTGAATGAGCCCCAATCATGTCCAACAAGCACCTAATGAATTCAAGACTTGTACTGGTACTCTTCGACGGCAAGTTTTCAAGAACAGGACTAACGGCTCGAGAGACGCCAAGGAAATCTAGCAAAGCAGCAAGGTCGGCGCAGAGCTTTTTTGTTGAGTATTCAGAGGGCTCCTTAGGCTTGTCGCTCCCCCCATAACCAAGCATGTCGGGTACGACGACCCGATAACCTGCACGGGTCCATGGCCCAATCTGGTAGCGCCAGCCGTACCTGCGGAAGTTGAGTCTTATTTAGAAAAAAGGACTGCGAAAGCATTTCTTGCGAATACCATTGATCAGGGAAGCCGTGAATGCAGAGAAGAGTAGACGTCAATTTGGGGTCATAGCTTTCTGGTATTTGATCGACCTGCTTTGTTTAGCGACAAGTACGAATGAGAAAGGTGGCATTTCTTTTACAAAATGATAATTTCTGGCTGTAGAAAGTCGCTTTGTTCTATGATTGAAGCTATCAAGGTTGTTAGGATCCATTAAACGCCCCTAGTCAGAGTGGAGAGGATGCCTTTGTTGGCTGACTCAAAGGGGGGAGCGGAGATTCAAAATTCCTTGCAAAGGACGACTCCTTCTTTGCTTGGACACTCAGCCTGCAACGTCCACGAAGACTTCGAACGACTCTGCCCTCCTCTTTACCATCCTTACTTACCATAATTCAGCTTTGATATCCTTCTCACACATCAATAATCAAAAAAAAACATCCCTCCAAAGTTAGGAGTTTGCTTTTGCTAGGCTTTACACTTTCTTCTAAACATTCCTTGTTGCAGCTATCAATATGCCTGCGCTTGTTACATCACCCTCACAAGTTAATCCGGACAATAATAGCTCTACGGTTAAGACACGAAAACAGACAAAAAGAACAAGAATTGCTAGGCGAAGAGGTAGAGGACCTGGAGACATAGAGAGCGACGAGGAAATTGAAAGAGAGTTGGCTACCGATTCTGAATCGGAAGATGCGGTCTCGTCTCTGGACCCGGATTCGGATTCGGAGGCTGAGTCTGTGTCTGAGGTAGTTCCCAACCCCCTCTCTCGTGCTTTCACCCCCAACACCAGCCAAAGTCCCGGTGACCGAGGTTCCAAGGTGAAGGGTACAGTTTCCAACGGACCGTTTTTTACATCATCTGGAGGTGACTGGTCAGAGATGGTGACTGAGGAAAAGGCCAATGGACCAGCAGATCTACCTGTTATCGACTTTACAGATTTTGATGGCCAGAATGTTCCGTCCCGTCCCACTCATCAGAAAAAGCACAAAAAAAATCCAAAAAAAGCACAAAACAAGTCTTTGCCGCCGTCTCAGCCTAACGGTCACCAAGCATCCAACGAGACCGAGGTAACGCAGCAAGCTGAGTCAACCTCTCGGTCTCCCACTTTACCCTACATGAAGCGTGCTCCAGGACAAAGTGCGCGACAGGCTTACCAGCAACGCTTAGATAATGACCCCTCCTACGTTCCTACTGTGGGTGGTTTCTGGGGTCATGACGATCGTCTTCTCGATAAAGATTTGCGAAGTCTCAGTGGTTGGTGGAGGGGTAGGTGGCAGGGCTATGGTCGTGGTGGCGGGTACGTTCGTGGTAGAGGAAGAGCTGGAACTTCGAGAGTGTCAGGTGACGGTGATGAAAGACAACAGGCGCAGGAAGGAAATGGAACAGACGTGCCTGCTATTGAGCGTGCATGGACACATGACAGATTCGAAGAGATGAAACAGCGGGAGGAGAATCGTCGGGCACTTCAGCATACACAGACTCAAGCAATACCACCTCCTCAGGGAACTAGCAGCTTCCGGGGCGCCAGAGGTGCCACCGCCGTTCGCAGAGGACGAGGGGGCCGTGGTGGGTTTTCTAGTCCCGTAGAACGATCACTAGCAAGTTCTGGTCGGATCTGGTTCTCCAAAAAACCAGAGCTCATGTGGACCAAACAACACGAAGGCTTTCTGTATTTCGAACTCGATCCATCTCTCAAACCGAAACAGGGCCAAGGCCAGGGCATTCAAGTCAGATTACCTGGAAAGCAGCCGAAGATCGTTCGTGCTCCTCCTAGATTCCACTGGACCATCAAAGCACCGTTACCCATTTCCCAGGCATCCAACGTTACCGCCTCAGAGCAATGTGTTGTTAACCTTCCTAGAAAGGCGAAACATGGTATGACGATTGTACCTGCGGAGAAAACTACAAGCTCTGTCCTATCCGACGAAGTTTCCGCTGTCATTGAGACCGCTCCAAGAGACCCTTTCATTGAGACTACAACAATGGACATACTCAGTCCTGTTCTAGGATCACGGACGTCGCCGTCATATCACTCAGATACACTTGCTGGTACCTCGTCAAGTTCTCATCAAGAAGCAGCAGTACGGCTACAACTTGAGCATTTGTCTATCGAGACAGAGCATTCCGATCCTGCTAGGTTGGCCAAAACTGAGGAGGCTGTCTTGAAGAACCCTCCAGCCGACGCTGTAGCGGTGACAGCTGAACTTCCTCTCGCGGCACAGCCAGATAGTGAAGGTCGCCTTGCCACTATCCACACTCTACCAACAGTATACTCTCCGCCAATTTCTCAACCGTCTCCGCTATATGGCTCTCCCTACGCGTACCCTCCCGCTCTTCCACCAGGTATTGCCATCAACCAGCACGGTATGACGTACGAAGTTGCAACGGGGCGGCCCGTCTACCTCCAAGCTCCTCCCCCAATCTACAATCCTCTCCCCATCCTTCCCTCACATCCTCCCCCCACCTCATTTACCCCAGGACACATACCTCACCCTTCTCACTCCCACTCTCACTCTCATTCTGCCGTCTCCCCCGACTTCTTGGCCCACTCACCCGCCTCTCACACCCCACCGATGAACGGGTTTATCGATCCCTCTACTGGTACACCCATCTTTTCATTCCCCCGCCAAACGTCCCGGATTGAAATCCGTGCACCCGATGGAAGCCCCAGCCTCGCCGTCAAGTCGCCTCTAAGCAAGGCGCCCATCCCCGGATCGTCATCGAGCCTACGAAATACGGCGGCGCGTTTTGAGCCAGCATCGCGGGCTTTGTCCGACGCACCTGCTGCGAATGGGTATTTCCCCGCGTCGTCACCTGAGAACGGTGTGCTTCCCTCGTACGCGCCGCTGCCTGCTGGTGTCGATGCACAGCAACAGCAACAGCAACAGGAGAGCGCTGAGGCCGGATCAGTCGTGGATGGTGCTGCCATTCCGCCCGACCAGACGACAATGATGGCGGCCTATCCGCACTACGTTCAGCAATATTACTATCCGGATACGTATGGGTATATGCATAACCCGTACGTGGATATGTCGCAGGTCAGACCATACGAGATGTATCCGCCGCATGAAGGCACGGTTTATTATTGAGATTTTTTTTTGGCTCTCTTGCTTTTTTCCCCCTTCATTCCTGACGCTGTGCAGCTCTTTCTTGTGCTCCAAACGCAATGCGTGGTTCGCCTCTCCGACTTTTTGTTCATGATTACGACCCTCATTCTTCCTTCCTTGTCCTTCACTATACATAAACGCACATTACATCATATGTCATGCCTGCCTTTTAGCCTAGTTTGTTTTTTAAATGACTCTTCTTGTGGTCCTTTATCATTGATTGGTCCTCCTGCTATCACTTGTCTGTTACCCCACTCCAACTGTTTCGTTACCATATTTTATGCGCAATCTGCCTCTTAACTAAATGCAACGATCGAACATACACATGCAATTCTTGATCTGGTTTCTCTTGTACCTCATTCTTGTGACTTTTTTCTCATGCCCAGTCGCCTAAGCATGGCAACGTGCTTTAAACGTGGTGTGCATCTCTTCCACGAACCACCGACGATTATTAAAACCTGCAGGACAGTGTGGAGATAAAAACCCCCCTTCTTGACCGAGTCAAAGCGAATATAGCCCCCCCAGAAATGAGTCAAATGACGAGTTATAGAGATAACAGGTGAGTCATAGACGTAGTGTCATATCGTTGGCACGGACCCCGTGGGGTGACAGAAAGAGCTGACAACGCTAGTACAATGCCCAGGTACTATGACTATCGCAGCCGGTACGGCAATCATAATGTGCCAGTGTATTATTACGGAGGGTATTACGGCGACAGCTACGAGGCCTGGAGGGATGATGACAGCATTATCGAAAGCGAAAGTGATAATGATAGTGACAGTGACGATGAAAGCATCAGCAGCAGCAGCAGTACAGAAGGCTATAGTGTGAGCGAGGAGGCTAGTCTAAGCGAGGAGGCGAGCGAGGGTGATACGGTCACTGATTCGGATGTAGAGTCTGAAGGCGGGTGGACGCTGACAGAGTCGGAGACGAGTTGGGAAGTCGGGAGTGATACCGATAACGCAAGCACGATTAGCTCGTTGAGCACGGCGACGATGAGCTATCCTGGTTATGGCATGGAAGTTGTAAGGATTGGACCGGGAAGAGATGAAACGACGGATCGACGTGCTTACGATTACAATTATTATTATTACCCGGAAACTGCCGAGTATTGACAATTTCCGTTTTTGTAAATTGCAAATCCATTCACCTTTCTGACTCTCATGTTCATCCGTCGCTTTTTCCCGTCGAGGCGAGCCACCTTTTTCCCCTTCATCGTCGCCGTCCTCGATGCTAACATCCACTAGGTCTGCCTCAATAGCGGTCACAGCTTTCGGCGTAATCACAAATTTTGCTCTCGCCGTCAATGTCATCTCCACATGGCGGTCTCTCAGACTAGAGCCAGAAAGCGAATGGGAGACTTCAGGAGACAAATGGCAGGTAGATGGCATTAAGGTCATCTGGGGCCTTCTCTCTGTTTATTTTGCATCTGCTGCCTTGGTCTCTATACTCGGCTTTATTGGCATCATCAGGGTACGCGAATCCACATCACATCTGTTTCACCCCACCCCCCCTTCTAACAATGAATCTCCTTCCTAAAGAACAAACCCACACTCATTCGATTTTATCGCGACTACTCCATCGCAGATTTCTCCTTTTGTACTTTTGCAACAATCCTCACCTCTTATGCCGTCTTTCATACATCTACCCGTGCCGTCATCTGCGAGGAACTCTCTCGTCATCCAGAACTCATGCACGACCTTTTTGAAATGGGTCTCAGTCTAGAGAACTGCGAGCGCTGGCTCGAAAGAGCTGTTTTCGCTTTTGTTGCACTCATGTTCATCATTGTCGTCATACGGGTACGTTATCAACAACCCCCCTATTAATCCAACCTATTAACCTTGTCCCTTGCATCGCACAGCTTCATTTCCTTTTAGCAGTCTCAAACTTGTATTCACAGCTTACACGTCACTCTTCCCGAGCTCCTTCACGGTCCCGCCATCAACCAGGTGCTTCTTCAAACGGAACCACCCGGAGGATCTACCTCCTTCCACCTTCAGATGAAGAAGCTGCCGGTCACCTCCACGACGGTGTTGAGCTCGTCTATGCCCCTGTACCTATTGACCAAATTCCTAAACATCTCAGGGACTCGGCAACCGAGGCTTGGGTATCTTCCAATGCTCCTTCGGCAACTGCTCCTTCTGTACGCATGCGGTCCGAGTCGGTGCTCGTGGTAAATGGTGGCAACAATGGCAACAACAGCGGGGTCGTCGGCCAACAACAACCGCAGCAACAACAACAACAACAGGACCAACGACCCCATAGTCATCGGAGGCATAGTCACAGTCATGCCCATAGTCATTCACATCATCATCATCGATCACGCTCTTCGTCTGCGACGAGGACGGGGACAATACGGCTTCCCGTGTTGCCTGACGAGGGGTTATTACCGCCGTATAGTGGGCACGGTAAAGTCTAGATTGTTGTTTGAGGAAGGGCATCGTTCTCGGTTTTGGTTTATCTGTTTGTTTCTTTTCTCTGTGTGTTTAATTATGTGTGTAATCATCATCCAACCCTCGATCGTTTATATATTTTTTCCCCCATTGTTTGCGTTGAAATCACAGCTCTGCGCTCAGCTCCGCATGTCTGACATATCGCTTGCATTACTATCCGACTACTTATCTTATTTTTTCCATGTCTTCTTTTATACTTTGTTGTAGTAACCTGCTGAATGTTATCATCATGTTCCGAATGACCTTTGTATGTGATGAGATTAGATATCTCTGATACCTCTTGCGAACATGCAGGTGTCTCGACCGCCATGTGGCAATTACTGTTTTGTTGATGACACCCAAAAAATCGCTGCTCTAACTCTTGTCAAAGTTTAAGGTTTTTTAAACGTGCGTGCTCGATAGGCTGTTCTCGGTCCGGGGTGGGTCGAGGCGGCGAAGTGGCAAGGGGAGAAGTGAGAGATCCGGACGGTGGTCTGGAGCGGTTAGTGCAAGAGAGAACGGCGATATGAATGCACCGTAGTATAGTCTGATGACTGATGCTGCTGCTGCAGAGGACTATAAATAATGACTTTTGGGTCTAGACTTTTTTCTTTTCTTTTTTTTCTTTTTTCTCTTTTTTGCTCTCTATTCTTTCCTCGAGACTTTGTATGAGAGCAGTAGCTGTGATAGTTTTTGAGCACGAGGCAGACGAGCAAAGGGTATGTGGCCCCTGGAAGAATGGAGAAAGATTACATTTCGGATGAGAGTCCAGACTTGAGACTGGGGAGCCTCGCCCGCCGTGATTTTATTTATTTATTTCTTTTGTGATCATCATCCCCCTCCAATTTTTTTATATTTTTGTCTTTCTCTCTTCAGGTCCTCCCCTCGCTGGAATAAGAAACTTTCATCGTCACAAAGCCTCTTTTCTTTCTTCTAATTTACACTGAATAAAAAGTCTTCTCACCGTTTGTATACATGGCCCGCATACACGACCGCTCGCCCTCACCCACCTCAGCTCCCAAAAGATTAAAGACATCCCATCCTATCGACCTCTCATCTCCCCCATCTTCATCGTCGTCGGCACTGAGTACACCAGCTAATGACGATCCTACCCCCCATTTCTACCCAGGCCTCTTTGATCACAACACGACCTCCAAACTAAACGCTACTTATCTCGCAAATCAGCCTTTCAAATTCGCTCTAGTAGAAAAACTGTTCCAAGATGACCTACTCCAAAAGGTCAAGGACGAATGCCTTAGCGAACTCAACTTTACAGAGAAGGAGACAGATATTTACAGAGTAATGTTTCCCCCCTTTTCCCCCTTTCCCCCACTTGTGTGCAACTAAAATTCCAGCCTTTCGCAGGTCAACCAAACAGGCGATCTCGCCTCCTTAAACTATCTCACTCAATCCCAAATTTCCCTCCTACCAAACCTCCTAACCCTCCGCGATGCTCTCTACTCTTCAAAATTCAGATCCTTCCTCCAAACTGTCACAGGCTGCGGTCCTCTCTCCGGAAAAAAACAGGACATGTCCGTCAACTCGTACACAAAAGGATGCCATCTCCTCAACCACGACGATGTCATCGGCACCCGTCGTGTCTCTTACATTCTCTATATGCCCCTCCCCCATTATACTTTTTGGCAAAAAGACTGGGGTGGCGCATTGGAGCTTTATCCCGTAATGATGGGAGACGATGGTCAGTTCGAACCGCAGCCTATTCCTCTAAAGACCATACCCCCTAGCTGGAATCAGTTTATCTTCTTTGAGGTTCAACCAGGCCGGAGCTTTCATTCCGTGGAAGAAGTCGTTGTCGGCGGAGAAGGCGAGGACGGGAGAGAGAGATTGAGCATTAGCGGATGGTTCCATGCTGCACAGGAAGGCGAAGAGGGTTATTTCCCCGAGTCAGCGACTGTCGCGCCTACTTCTGAAATCAAAAGCTCACGAGAGCAACTGGTGTGTTTTTTTTGTTGCCTAATTCTAGAACTGCTGTTTTAATTTCATTTCAAAAAAAAAAAAAAAGACGTCAACATCAACTGTATTCACCCCTTATTCCTCCGTACCCGAAGCCCCGCACCCAGACACGGCCCTGTCAGAAGAGCACATCGGCTTCCTCTCTGAATTCCTCAATCCAGTCTACCTCCAACCGCGCACAATGGAAACACTCTCAGCCCGCTTTGCCGAAGAATCATCCCTCGAGCTACACTCTTTTCTTACAAACACCCTCGCCGAAACCCTTCAACGCCGGCTTCGCGAGGTGGATGATAAAGATGGGCTTGGGAACGATAGTCTAGGCAGCAACATCGATAATAATAATTACAACAACGGGAGCAGCAGCGAAAGCGGAGGACCACGTGCAGGCCGACTCCCCCCACACACCGCCGGTACCCAAAACGGCCAATGGACCATCAAAGGCCCCCCTCACAAATGGCGCTACTGTGTCCTCACGCCTCCCTCTCTCAATGCCCCCGCTGCAGCCGTCACCCCACGCGCAGCCCAAGCCTCCTCGGATGAAATCCTCCGCACGCTCCAAAACGAGCTGTTTCCCTCTCCCGCGTTCAGAGCTTGGCTCGCGGTCGTCTCGAGGTTGCTCCCGATGAGCTTTGCGGTGCGTGATTTATTCACCTCTTGCTTAGTTTGTTTTCTTTTTACCCTAGTGCTATATGGCCCCTCACAACGAAGAAGACGATCCCGCAGTTTATCGTTCTAGCACGCATCCAAAGCAATCGACAACAGCAAATGGCTCTTCGTCAAACGGTCGTTACGTCCAACCATCAGCAGTGGCAGGCCCAAGCAACGGCCACAATGGCAAAAACAGTAAATCCTCACCATCGTCGTCGTCAAGGTCAAGCCCGCGAAGCACCGATGGGGATTATGACATGGGTAAAGAAAACGGAAAAGCAGTGGAGGACGTCACCATGGAGGAGGTAGAGGAAGATAGCACGCTCCTCACCGTTCAACCAGGCTTCAACCGCCTGCTCCTCGTGCTTCGTGATGAGCGTGTGATGCGATTTGTAAAATATGTATCTGCTGCCGCAGAGGGGTCGCGGTGGGATGTGTGTGGTGAATATGAAGTAGGTATGATTGCCGACGATGATGACGATGATGACGGGAATGGTGGTGATGGCTCTTAGTATGAATAACACGGGGTCTTTTTGGTTCTTCCCTTTTTTTTTGGTTTGCTTTTGCTTATGTTAAGTGGATTGAGGTACTTGGAATCTGGACGTCTTTCTCTTGGTTCCATTGCTCTTTCCTTTTCTTGGTTATCTCGTTTTACATTACAATTTTTTTTTTTGGGGGGGAAGGTGGAAGTCACTTTTACAAACCGATCATACGATGTTATGAATCTGAAGCAATACAAGTTAAAAGTATGTCACCTAGGATAACATCAAGCGAGATCGTATCCCCCGAACTCAACTAAAAGTTGGCTCCACCCCTTTATGGTGAGAGATAGTCATGGCCCCGATCAAGACTAAGATCGATTTCAAGTACACGGGCCTCTTTTCTCTTCAAAAGACAATCTTCTGTGCTTTGTTCGGCAAAATCGCAGCAGATTCTCGCTTAGCGAGCGCGAGAGCTGCTCCTGGTCTTGGACGGGACCGCGGGCCCTTCTCTCTCCGCTCTCCGGCCTTGGGTTCTTCCACTTTTCCATCACCACGACTTATCTTGGTCTTATCGTCATTCGGGCGCTGGTCTTCGTCGTCACGTCTTTCATCGCTATGTGGCTGTGACTGTGAGGACCGCCGTTGTGATGGTGGTTCTTCTGTTCTGCGCTTAGGATGCTTCTTTGAATGCGCTAAACTGTCGTCGGCTGGTTCCTGTTGCCTTGATTTTGATTTAGGTGCACCACGACGCACGGCGTCAGCACCTGCGTATTCCACGACTAGCTTTCGACCGTTTAGTTGGTGGTTTTTGGGGTTCACGAGCGACGCAGTCGCGTGCTCGATCGACGTAAAGTCAATAAAAGCAAAACTGTTCCAACCCCACGAAGACATGAGTGGGTGCATGCCCGAGTCGTAGTAAAAAGATATTTACCCCTTGCATAGTCCACTGTCTTCAAAAGTACCCATGCGTATTTTGCGTAACCAGACATCTTCTGGCACGGCGACGTCTGTTTCGTTCTCCTCAGACTTTGTTTTCTTTACCATTAGATTTTTGGGCCTATGCGCCTCGAATAGTTGTCGGATATCTTGTTCTGCTGTCTCAAAGCCTAGGTTGCCCAGAAATAATGTAGGGGCCGGAGGCTGCTTCTGCGCACGAAGAATTTTTTGAGCAGTTTTGGAATGAGTGACAGGGCCAGCTGCTATATGCTCAACCCCTGCAACTGCTGGTCGACCAGTAAAGTCACTACCTAATCACAAATTTTGAGGGGATTCTTCAGGAACAAAATGACCAGCTCACCATCTTTGATAAGGAGTTTGCGACCAACAAGTGGGCTCTCTGAGAGAGCAATCGCAGCAGCCTTGGCCTCGTCCGTCGCAAAATCAACATAGGCGAACCTATTTTATATCTAGAACATAACAAAAAATGGTTTTGATAGCGCGACTAACCCGCGATTCTCTGGCTTCACGCCTGGTTTCGTGGAAGCTTTCGTAGGCAAGTGTATCCTCGTTATCTCTCCAACATCTTTAAAGAATGTCTTGAGATTCTCTCGTGTTGTCTTGAACGACATATTCCCCACCCAGACAGAGTGCTTGCTTTTCTCTGAGGACTGTGTAGAAGTAGATTTTCCGTCGTTGAGCTTTCGTTTCTTGGCTTTCAAGCCTTCCTCTTTTGCCTGAAGCTTTTCTGCTTTCCTGTTCCTACGTCTATCGGCATGCGAGAGAACTGGCTCTTCAGCAACCTCAGCGTCAGAGCCCGAGTCCGAGTCTGAGGTATCCGAATTCCTAGTCTCGTGTTCCTTTCTCTTCCTCTTCCTCAGGGCGGGGGATTCGCTGGAGCTACTGGAGCTCATATCGCGTGCTAAGGTATTTGATGCTGACAAATCGACGAGGAAAGGATGCTCACGGCGATTAGATTTAGGAGTGTATCCGCGACGACAGTTGGTAGTAGCCTTAATTTATCATGGATAGTCTAGGCGAGAAATATAGCATAGTAGTGTCTAAATGTAGGGGAAACCGCAATAGTGTACGGTAGCTATGTAGGTATTACAAGGAGCTCCGAAGAAAAATCCATATCCAAGTTGTAAATAAAAAATGCTAAAGAAATCCGACTGAACAACCTCTAACCAGACCGCGAAGAAGTCATCGAAACAGTCCGCCTGTGCCTTTGCGTGGCCGTATCGCCCAAAACTGACTTGGGTCCCCGTCGAGCGATCGTCCACAAGAACACCAAAATGATAATCGCAAACTGAAGCCAGAGCCAAAGTTCGATCATGATCTCACTGAAAGCCCTCGGCTTCTTTGCTACACCCGCTCTCTTGTTCTTATCCCCGCGCGCTGCTGATGCGGAAAGGTCGCGGCTCACCGCTGATGTTGATGATATCGGTTGCTGACCAGTGATATTCTCAACCGCAGCATCAAATGCGCTGGCTAGACGCAACGACAAGGGTGTAGGAGGTCGCATCGCATCTCCTTCGAGCCCGTGGTCCTCGCGCGTCTCAGCACCGATGATATCTGTATCACGTCTTGACAAGGAGCCTTTGTACCGGCCATCTACCCAGCGGTTCGTGCGTGATCTAAGCGTTTCGGTCATGCGATGGTGCCTCTGTGAATGTTTCTCGGATGTGTGATGCTTAGTTTCGTTGTTCCGATCGGGTGTAGGTGGTTGAACAGATAGCTGGAGCGAAGGCCTTCTCACGACTGACTTCGTAGGGGGCTCTTCATCCAATCCCTGCTGAGGTGGATGTGCAAGGGGTGAATGAGACGATGGAGATGGCGAAGATGGCGCAGAAATCGGACTGAGATCATACAAGCTATTTGTGTGCCCATGATGCCGGGTAGATCGAAGACCCCAGCTACCACTCAACTCATTCCCCAACTCTGTCTCCAACGTTCGAGAAGGGCCACTAATGCTCCTCTGCGAACCCCGTTTCGAAGGTGATAAACTGACGGAAGAGAGAGCAGGTGAAATCAAGCCAGTTGCTGAAGTGTAAGAGGATGCACGGCGGTTTTCGTGCGACGCCGGGGCGAATGGGACAGGAAGACCGAGAGACTTGAGATGATCGGGCACAGGTGCATCTTTCACATCGTTCTCGGGGGCATCGAACAAGCCAACAACCGATTTGCGTTGTTTATGATTTCCAACTAGAGACTGATACATATCCTTTGCGTTGGGAGATGAAGGAAGGTCACCAGTAAGATTACGCTTGAAGCTTTTAAATCGAATGGTTTCATCGTGTGTCGCTCGCTCTTCATTGTCTGAGTCGCCTTCAACTGCCACGAAATTAGCATCCGCAAAGCACTCGTAGACTTTGGTAATGTGTTCTGTTTCCCGCTGCATGACGTGAATTTGGTTGGAGGTTTCGGCCTGTTGGCTGATGATGCGGGCATTCGCTTCCTCTAACTCGTGTATTTTCTCTAGTAATTCAGAGACTAGTGCGGACTGGGGATAAGGGGTAAGCGGAGCTGGGGCGTAGGCTGGGCGATTCAATGGAGTGGTTGGAGGCCTAATCTGCGAGCTTCCCTGGGGAAAGAAGGAGTGCGTCCCGTTTGGCCCACCAAAAGCTGAGCCTTCTGGCGCAAAGTCCCTAATTTGGACCTCTTCATCCTCTTCAGAACTACCTTGACCAAGGTTACGTATAGCTCTCAATTTTGCCTCTCTTTCTTCCTTCTTCTTGAGTACCTCTTGGATGATCTTCTCCGAGTCCCACCCAGCTTTAGCCTTCTGCTCCAATTCTTCGCTCCTAGCCTGGGTCTTTTCAAGCTCTTCTCGCAGCAAGGATATTTCTTTCTCCAACCGCTTAAGTGCGCGACGCCCAGACTGGTCAGCATTCAAAGACTCGGACTCTATTCTTTCGAGTTTTTCGAGGAGCTCCGCGTTTTGGTCCGCCAAGTTTGAAATCTCTGTCGTTGAAACGGATATTTTTCGAGCATGACCTTTGTAGATAGTTGAAGGTATTGGAGAAGAGTCGTATTCGGACAAGGGGCGACTGAGGCTGACGCTATAGCGAGAGGATGAACGTGAATGAAGTTCAGGCGAGGAGGACGGGGACTGTGTAGAAGGAAGGCGTGCAAGGAGCTGCTGGTGTTTAGATTTTAGTTTGACGTTATCGTCGTAGAGGTTTTTGCATGCGGCAGCAGTCATTCCCAGTTCTTGAGTAGATAGGTAGTGAGCTCATCGGATTATGAGTATCCTAGCAAAAGCGCACCATTCTCTCTTTCTTGAAGAATGTCGTCAGCCTTGACGAGCAATTCGGCTAGTTCTTCGCGTGATTTCTCTTCTATCCATTCCTTGTCCTGGTCCGCTGGCTGCGGGCTGCGAAGCTCAGCTTCCCATGCTAGCCTTTGGAAGGTAGCAGACATTGGCGATCCGAGTAATGGTTGAAATGGGTGTTTGCCGTCAGGAGTAAGGCTAAACGCGGCGGCAACATAAGATGGGGGTGGAGTCGACGTAGCCGTGCTGACCGCTGCGGACGAGCGACGGACCTTGGCAGGAGGTCGCGGGCGAGGAGTATCGTGAACGGTAGCAGCGACTAGCATACTTATCGGTGTGTGTCAAGTATGTAAAAAGGGTTCAATTGTCAGCCACAAATTCGGAACCAGAAATAATGCCGCGATTACTATTATTATTATATACTTGCTATACAAAAACACACAACTCGTCCTACTGTTGTTGCTGTCCACTAGCTGCAGGTGCCTTGCCAAATGCACCACTACCAAACAGATTATTACCCGTGTTGGTGCTAGTGGCTGCTTGTGACCCGAAAGTAAACGCACTCGGTGCTGACGTTTTCCCAAACGCAGATTGTCCGGCTGAAGGCTGGAACGGCTGAGGTGCGTTCGAGTCATTTGTTGCTACGTTGCCAAAGCTAGGAGTAGTCGTCGATGTCGACGGTGCATTCGCTCCAAATGTGAATGGATTAGTAGCGTTCTTATTATCCACACTAGGGGCAGGAGGCGTCATCAATCCAGCCCCAAAACCATACGCTGAAGGTTTGGGCGCATTGCCAAACGTTGAACTCGACGGAGCAGTCGTAGTAGCACCGAAAGTGAATGCCGTGTTTGTACTGGTGGAGGGAGCGGCTGGGGGGGGATTAAAAGCAAACGGCGATGCTTTCGGTGGCTCGGCAGCTTTCGGAGCAGTACCCGCTCCAGAAGCATTTCCAAAAGAGAACGACTTGGAAGGCTCTGAGGTACTCGTTGCCGCCGTGTTCCCCGAGGAACTAGACGCCACACCTCCAAAAGTGTTGCTGAATCCAAATGGTGAGGCCGCACTGTTGGCAGTTGCAGTTGTCTGCGTGGCATTTGGGAACATAGAACTTGAGGCTGCTTGACCACTAGGCGTTCCAAGTCCGCTAAAGGGACTAGCGGCTACTGTTGTAGATGAAGGCGTGGCAGCAGGAGCCATGCTGGTCGGTGCAGCCGTTATCCCTGTTGCGCTAGGCGCGCTAAACGCAGAGGGTGCGGATGGCGTCGATGGCTTCCCAAAGCTAAATGTAGGTATTGTTGTTGCAGTAGGCGCTGCAGTCGGACCCGTTGTTGTCGTTTGAGTTGTCGATTGCGGCGCTTTGAAACCGAAGGTATTTGCAGCAGGCTTGTTCATATCGGGACCAAGTGCACCGCTCAGAGATGACGACGAAGGGGAAGCAGCAAAGGGATTAGGGTTAGTAGTTGGGGCAGCTACCGTAGGCATAGCATTAGCCGGTTTGCTACCAAATCCAAAGCTGAATTTTGGAGCAGCCGCTGCTGAACTCGAAGCCGGTTGAGTTGCATTCTGTGAGGTGTTCTGGAAGGCGCTGGGAGTCGTAGATATTGGTGAGGGCTTTGTTGTCTCGACAGCTATGACCGGTCTCGGGAATGAAAAGCCAGGCTGGTTTGGAGTAGATGGAGTTGAAGACTGCGGTGCATTGCTCGAACTGGGCGCGGCAGGTTTGGTAAAGGAGAAGGTGGGCTGAGTTTGTGCAGGTGCCACTGAATTCTGTGGCGTGGTGTTTGACGCAGACGGACCAAAAGGACCTGTGATATTTTGTGATGTAGTATTTAATCCGGATGAACTGCCAAAATAGATACCGCCTGGGGCCTGTGCAGGTTGCTCCGTAATTGGTGGTGTCGTGTTCGTAGGCGCGAGCCTTGAAAGCAATGAACTAGAAGAACCGGAAGCAGTTGTCTCTGCTTTCTTTTCTGCGGGTTGGGCGGGAGTGGGACCGAACGAGAAGAGGTTTGTGGTCTGGGAAACAGGAGGTTTGGGGGCGGCTGCATTAGATGATGCAACACCAGGGAAAGTAGGTGCAGGCGAGGGTGTCGATGTTGAGGGCGCGGGGAATCCAAAAAGTGACGACGAAGGCTTTGCAGGCTGCTGGCTTGCTGTGGCACTAGCTGTTGACTGGGTTGAGGGCTGAGTTTGAGAGGAGAAATTGAAGGTAGCGGCGGTTTTTTCAGCCACTTTTGGCTCAGAAACAGATGCGGACGACGAGTCTTTCTTAATGGCATCGACGGCCAGAGCGGAGGGGAACGAAAATGAAGGTGGTTTGGTTTCAGCGACCTTCACTTCTTCAGGCTTGGTAACGGTAATGGTAGGTACTGCAGGAAGAGCAGGGGGAGCGGTAGCTTCCTGCGCTTTTCTGAGTTTCTCTGCCGTTTCTTTCTCTTCCTTGAGCTTTTGCGCCTTCTCCTCTTCCTTTTTACGGTTGGCTTCCCTCAACATCATCATTGCCTTTGCTTCCAGATCTTGTTTCTCCCATTTGGAATAGGTCCTATGGCGTGGGCTACCATTAATGCTGCTTAGTGGAGATATAGGACTAGCCGGATAGCTGTTAGCAGTGCCAGGCACTCGTGGAGCTGATGCTATGCGCTTCCCTGATTTGATGGGCTGGGGATTTTGGAATGGATTGACAAGAATGCTACTGGACTGAGAAGGGGTGGCGTGACGAGATGACCCGGGAGAGGCGACCGGGGTAGATTTCCAAAGCAGATCTTTACCGGTTGTCCGGGGCGGATTCTATGCCATGTTAAACATTGGTTAGATAAGCTGAAGTAGTAAACATGATATTTACCTGTAATACGCGAGGAGGCGTTTGGGGCTCTGTAGACGGTTTGTTTGAATCTTGCCAAGCCAAGTTTTGCTGGTCTTTCGCCTCACGGTATTCAGCCTCGGTAAGCCAGGTTTCGACATAGACTTCGAGATTGGCTTGACGATCGGGGTGCTGGGAGTCTTCGGGCTGTTTGATGAAATTAGTTAGGGCGAGAAGTCACGTTGCAAAAGGTAGGAAGAAGCACCATGATAAACTTTTGCCTTGCTTTTCTAATCAGAGTTTGTCTAAGTCGTTGACCATTGGGCCCAATTTTGTATTTCACGCCATTACTCTCCCATTCATCGCCTATTTTGCGTTTTGGTTTGTCTCGGCTTGAGGACAGCTGCGAACCGCCACCCATGGACGTGTCGCTTTCCTTGTCTTGCTCAGGCGAAACATGTTTCTTTCCTCGTTTCTTGGATTTATTTTTGGTAGCAACAGCATCATCGCTTTCGCTTCCAGCTACGTCCCGATCGCGTTTACGGCCATGAGATGGCAGACCTACATCAGATTTCTTTCTGGCGTAAGTTCTCCGCTTCCGGTGGCGTCGACGTGCTTGCGTGTCGTCACCCATTTCAGCCTCATGTTCGCTATCATCGTCATCACCTAGGACAGACTCAGCTTCCTTACGTCCCCGTTTCTTTCCACGGATACTTGATCTGAGTTCACCAACTTGGTCGTCGTCTTCATCAACTTCCATTTCTCCATCAATATGCTCGGGAGCCCGCTCGTTGGAAATCTTCCGTTGGCGTTTATCTCTAGTATGCATTGGCGGCTCATCGTGCCCGTCTCCTAAAACACGTTTCCAGCCCCGTGAAGGTATGTTGTACTTGTTTAGCCGTTCAGCATCCTCATTAACGTCGATATATTCCCTGTCGTCAACTTTCGTTTTCTTGGCGTGGTCCAATGCGGAATCGTCGCCGTCAAATCCTCTTTTTCGTCGATCATCGATGGGTATATTGGTGTATTTGCGAAATGGTCGTGCCTTGGAAGGGCTGTTGTTAACTTCCAGGTCAGCAATGGGAACAACAGGACTAGAGTTATAGTGATCTTGCGTAGGTCGAGAGAAAGACATAACGAGAGGACTGCTGGAGACGTGTCATCGTCAATGTATGTCTGGGATATTAGTCTACGTACCGACTCCTACCACTCGTGTTGACTGATGGATGTAAGGTGTCGGACGACTCAAACCTTCCTGGCAACGAGATCTGCCCCACATTCTGCGTATTTTGTTGGGCCGCTGGCAAAGCAATAAGAGATAAGATCACGCAGAAGGGAGGCAGTCACGTACTGTGGCGATGCCTGAGGTCCTGGGCTGGTGGTGTAGAGTCTTCTAGCACTTCCACAACTCTTGATCTCCTAGCTTCAGCTTCTTTCTTTTGACGGGCAAGTAATACAGCAGCATAAGCTACGTTGAAAGGCCGGTGATCATTGTCAGGAATACCATGTCTCCTACGCAACGCCCTAATATCCAAACTGTTTTAGATCCATAACATCCAGCAAATCACAAAGTCTCACAGTTTATATGACTTTTCCCTCCATAATAGGAATGTCCGCCATGCCTGGATGCCAATTATGTAGAGGACGAGAAGGGTGAGCACGATGTATGCAGATTTTGCTCCAAAGAGCCAACTTGTCCAGCGCCGGGTTTTGTCTTCGCGTACATTAGGAAAAGACGGGTCTGCAAGAATGTCTGAGTAGTCGCCGTCCATGAAGGGAGAGGAAGAGGGAATGAGAATGGGGCGCAGCGAGGCCGCGTCAAGAGATGATGATGGCGGTAAGGTGTCGAAGGTCTTGACGGCTGCTCAGCCACTTTCTTGTTTGGCTATGCTTCCTCGTCGGAGTATAAATTCTCTCGATATAAGGCTCAACTGGCTCAACCTCTTGTACCTTTGTTTGCATATCCTTCTGAATACAACGGTGCCTCTGTTCCTCACCTTTTTTTATCCCTAATAATTTGAATCATGGAGCCCACATACGAATGCCTGGGGACACGGCCGACAATGCCATCGTCTCCTCAACTTGTGCGTGGAAGATGGACGACGATCTTGGTCCACACTTGAATGTCCAACTTTTTACTAGTAACTTATGGTCATTTAAGTACTAAACCGGATGCACATTGTACATGTCACTAGTATAAGCTCGATCTTGCAATCTTATTCCTCTATAGTACTCGAACCACCTCGAGATTTGCTCACACAGCGCTTATGTGCTGGCGCGTAGCCTACTAGATGCGGCTAGGCGCATCTGTAACAGCTTCACTGATCTAGCGAGATCACTGCCAGTGCTCAAGTCTCCGAACTTGTCCATCTCTAAAACAATCACTGCATAGAGCAGATTGGGCCACACAGGATAGTTGATAGACGCTCTCTTTCTTGTACAAGTATCAGGGCTAGATGCGGACAAATGCTATACATTTGCGGCTCAGCCATCTTCATTGCCCGGCGAGTTGAAAAACTTCCTCTAGCGCGACGGCGTCGCACGCATTTGGTAAAAATCTAAAAGATCTCTACCCTGGCACGTGAACAGAAAAATTGATGGGCCCTTTTATATCGCACACATTCATCCACCTTTTCCTCTCCCATACCTTGCCGTATCCCCCTTCACTCCTCCCTCTCCCCATATAAGCATGACGGCCACAAAGATCATCTCCGCTGAGGAGCTAAAAAAACACAAGACTAAGGACAGTCTCTATGTCATGATCCATGGACGAGGTATGCTTCGGAGAATTGTGTATATTTATCACTGTTGTCAGCTCACTTTCATTTTTTTTAATTACCAGTCTACGATGTCACTCGCTTCATCGACGAAGTACGTGGCAATAGCTCAGCTCAAGTACTTTAGACTTACTGTCTTTGTAGCATCCTGGAGGAGACGAAGTCTTGATGAACGAAGCCGGTACGTGGCACATTCTTTTCCCGCAAAACATGCGCGTTCCCGTCGGGTTCTCATGATACCGTATAATCACAGGCGGTGACGCAACAGAAGCATTCGAAGATGTTGGTCACTCAGATGAGGCTCGTTCACTAATGCCTGAGAAGTATATTGGTGACATTGAAGATGTGCGTGAACTTTCACTGCTAAATAAAGCATGCTGACGCCAGATCAGGGTGCTGTAGTGAAGTCTGGTGCTGCCGCGGCTCAGGAAGCACGCGTGTCAACTGTTGTCGTCGAGCAGAGTTCCAAGTACGCTGATCCTTATCTTTTCTGCTTACAGTTGCTCACTTGCCCTTCACAGTATGATGTACTTCGTACCTCTAACGGCTCTCGGTATCTACTTCGCCTACAGGTTCTACACAACTGGTTCCGTGTAAAAACCACCGGAGGGGTCTTCTGTTTTGCATGAGTTATTCTTTTACTTACATCATCTTCACACTTACACATCGACTTGTATGACGGCTTGCCCAGTCGTGATCATCTGTTAATTGTTAGCCTGCGTATGAGTCTAACAGACACTAATATGGGAACTATAGAGTGTTTTTACTATCGTAAAGTAAACTGACATGGGAAATTGGATTGGTCAGACGACTGAAAATCCCTCAATGGTCCGATCTTGGTCATTTGAGCTTATTCAATCCGGTAGTCGGCGCTGCCAACTAACTATCAGTATACTTGTTCTAGTGATTTCGTTTTGGGAGTACACAAAGGGTTACATATTCAGTAGATTTAAACACAAAAGCAACATCAACAAAGCAAATATCAAAAGATTGTAGCTATTACTCAGACCAACCAAGAAAGAATGTCAGATATGCCCAACCCAAAACCTCTACACACTTGAGCTGGCGTGAGCCGCTCATCCAGCACAAGTCTGGAGAAACGATGCAGGGCAGTCATGTCATTTGCCGAGAGGAAAGTGGCCTGTCGAGGGGGGGGGAATGAAAACACAAGTAGATCGTCGTCAGGATCCAAGTGCCGGGACAGGAACAGAATAGAGCTTGGCAAAAAAAAAAGTCAACTGACTGACTTACTTAGACAAAGATTCCCATCTTCTCCAGACCGACTTTCGCGGCCTCATTACGCGCTGCTTTCTTCGTATTACCCCTCCCCTTTCCATAAAACTCCCCGTTGACGAGCACTTTGACAAACCATACAGGTGTTGTTTTGGTCCCACGTATGACCGCCTCATCAGTCTCAGCTTCGGTGCCATCACCCGCTGTTAGATCCGAGTAGATCCACTCGACTTGACGGTCAGATTTTTGCAAGTGCTGATTGAAGAGCGCAAGATGTCCTATGGTGGTCATAGGTGGAAGAGTACTATCAGTGTGAGGTTGGGATCGGGGAGATGACGAGGGTGTCAAGTTCGGGGTGGGCAACGGTGGGAGCCCGTGTTGTCTACGGACCAGTTGATACGCTGCCTTAGCATAAGGTCCAAATAATGGGTCCAACCAGGCTTTGACGGCGCCGAGACCCTGTTCATGATAGAGTCCTCCAATGTAGGACTACCGAAAGAAAATGATCAGCGCGAGATGAACGTCTCTCAATCCCCGGAAAGAGTTTACCTCGAGAATGTCGGCTGATAATTAAAACAATTCAGTTGGAAATCTAAGGTTTATTGATGGAATCGGTTTTCACTTACCTTGAATGTGCGTAGAAGCACGCAGTGTGATCGCTTGTGCAGGGTGAAGTCGCAGGCGATCAGGAAGCTTATATTTTAAGGATCTGCCAAACCGTCAAAATTTTATCATAGGTCTGACATTCTCAAGAATGACTAACATTTCAGCCAGTGTGAGATTTCCAACGATCAAAGCTCTGATTTTCTGAAAAAAGACGTTAAATCACGGAAAGCCTGGATCGCGAGGCGTGCCATAACAGTCGGGGTAGAAAACATACAGTTGATGGTCCGACGCGCAGTCCAGGATACAATTTCATCAAGAGATCTGTCACTGAGAGGCTTAGAACTGCGTCACCCAAGTGCTCTAACCTAGCGGTGAAAGTTAGCACCATAACGTTAACAGAGATCGTTGGTGACAAACTTCTCGTTATCTGGGCTAGGATCGTCAGGACGATCTTCAAAAACGTGTGTGGGTCGTGCGTAGTAGCTACGGTGGGTGAAAACTTTGAGCTCTATCACACGAGAGTGAATAATAGGAAGCGCCGGAAATTCGGCGTCGTTGGGACCAAAATCGGGCCTATCAAGCCATTGGAAGGTTATTGAGTACATTCATGAAGCGACTCACTTTAAGGCGGATAGGGTACCTGTTGGGAGGTTAGAGGGAGGCATAACTGCGACCAGTGGGGGAAAGGACCGAAGAGAAAGGGCAGCAGATGCTATGACTGTGTTCAGGCTTTTAAGGGCGGCCGCCAGTTTGTTAGACCTCCGCCGTGTAGAAAAATGAGGGTGAAGTATTTAAGGACACAAAAGCATCACATGATAAGTGACTTCGTCTCCGCATGAAATTTTTTGGTTCCAGGAAGTCCACTGAAAGACAGAAGATAAATCACATTACTGTACAGATAAAAGTACGACAGGTGGATAACAATACTATTAGAACAAAAACGTTAAGCAAGAAAAAATCTTGAAGCCCAAGTATACGTACCTAAGAACGCGTGCGGACCCGGACTTGTCGTTAGTGTAAACTGTGGGACCGCCCTTCTGTCATGCTAGGAATCCGAAGTAGCTCGTAAGGCACGCGCTCTCCATTTGATTAAATGAAACTCGGCGTACCCACAACCACATTCGCCTTTGCTTTCATGATATAATAATCTTTGTGCAGTCCACATTCTGTCTTTTCCCTCCCAGCCCATCTGCCAGATCTTTCATCTTGATCGCCAAGAGTCTTTGCTGTGCTATGCCAGTCACCCACACTGCGATAGCCCTGGTCGAGTAATTTGTTTCTAGGGACGTTGTTATCGCTGATGTACCGTTGCACCATATCAAAATTCCATTGGAACAGAGGGTTCAGTTTCCACAAGCCTGTCGAATCAATCTCAAGCGGCTGCAGAGATCTTCGATCACCACCTTGTGATGCTCGACGTCCCGTAATGACAGCTTTGACACCGAGTTCCTTATATGCACGCTTAGCGGGTTCCACCTGACGGATTGAAGGAATGGAAGTCAGCTCCCGAAAGGAAATGTAAAGGGAGTGCAGTCAACCTTGACAATGAAGTCGTATGTATTCTCATCGGTTTCCCATGATTTTTGTCCGTGTATGGCTTCAAATTCCTGGACATCATTGCAGCCCTTGGGCTTGTACACGTGGATAGGAACCTTATAACGGCCTTTTACGTCTTCAACCAACTCGTATGTCTCGGGAAAGTGGTAAAGCGTGTCAAGGAAGATGAGAGGTGGCGGATTTGGGGTAAACTTTGATAGCATATCGATCGCTACGAGACCAGTAAGGCCAAAAGCAGTTGTTTGATAAAGTCCAGGAAGATTGTCGACCGCCCACTTGAGAATGTCTTGAGGAGTGAGAGTCGATAGGTAGGCATTGATTTCATCTAGCTTGTCTTCTAACACAGGGACGACAGTCATTTCTAGCAGTGATGATGAATCCGATGCGTTGCAAATTCATCGCAGCTGGTATTAAAGTTGCGTCCGGCACACGTGATGGAGGTCATCGCTCACAATGTCGCCATCCGGTCTGTGGCATTATCAACATAGAGTAAAAATAGTACGATATGACAAATGTGGTTATAGTGTAGTGTTGACTGTGTTGTATGAAAGGAAGAGGATTATGCAACTAAGAATCCAAATATCTAGGCGGCAACTCTCATCTCGGTTGGCGGCGAGGCTTGCTTGTCAAATTCCTCGCGCTCTTGCTCCGACTGGGCTAGCTAGGAACGTTAAAAACGAAGGTGATTAGAACTGGTCCTAAAGAAGTGTCGCGTGCACTCACCATATCCCTCCACGAGTGATCTTCAGTACGCTACACAATAGTTAGACGAGGGTGTGTTAGGGTTAGATGACATAAAGCTCACATGTTCTAATGCAGCCTGACGCCTAGAGTGCGATAAAGCGCCAGCCACAATGAGCAGACCAATAGTCAATCCTTGTGCCCACATACGAGCCTGGACGACCTAGAGTCAGATGTAAGCCGTTGTAAAAATTTGGATGCATGAAGTGATTCCTACTTTTTGAGCTGGTGACTGGAACCTAAGATAGAGTCGTTAGCATGAAGTAGAGTATACACTTTTTAGGTATCTTACCTATCTCGCCATATTATACCTCCGGCAAAAGCTAGACTAGATGCCCAACCTCCTAAAATTAGACTGTACTGATGGCGGTCGGCCCAATCAACCAGTTTTTGTTTCGCTGAGAGATCGTCCCAACGTGCAATTTCTTCTGACCGCCTTCCTTGTAAGAACTCGACACCTTCGCCCTTCCTGCATGACGATCGAAATGGTTTCAGGTGTTTCGGAGGTACAAAAAGTCTCCACGCACCATTTAGATTTTTCATATTCGAGGCCGCGACGTTCAGCCTGAATGGAAAGAGCCGGAGCGACTACGATGATGATGCCCAGCGCCTTGAGCGAAGGAGGCAAAGAGCGATATCCTGGAAAGCGGCGATGGAGGTAGTATGAACCTCCACATGCAAACACAGAACTAGCGACGGCGCCCTCGATAGCGCCTCGGCGAGTCGCTGCTGCGTGGCCTGCAACGTCTTCTGGGGTAGCGAGCTGCAGCCAAACGTTAGCTTTGGCGAGCGAGAGTGATACACGGAAATGCAAACCTTCATGATGGAATACAAGTCTTGTGTGTGTTTTGCTATTTAAAGTGGTGGGTCATTGTGTCATCGATCGGAATGACATAATATGCTCAGTTTCCGTGCCGAATCCATCCGCTCTCCGTATCCGAGTTCGGCCGTAATCAAATATATTCATTGCAACAAACAGGGAACTATGCTACGGAGCTACACTAACTATTTACTTATATAGCATTACTACAAACGATATTCACCAGAGACCAACCGAGAAAAATTTCAATGCCATTAAAAGTGTTCGACTTTGAAAGTCCATCGTCCATCGTCCATAGTAAAGCTTTCAAAATGAGTATTGGGAATTTTCTTCAATCGTTTAAGGTGCTTGACGGCACTCGGGTGCGATTCATCTCGAATCGGCTCTCGTGTAGATTTGTCAACAGCCCAGCAATTGAACAAGGTCAGTCGCGCGGGAACATTGAGCCCTGACCCGGGAGGCGGTTTATCAACCTCATCGCTTTCTGGATAAACGCTACACTCTTTCTCTTCGAACCGGATAACGTCACCAAGGAGCGCCCCAAGTTTTGGTAAGCCAGTCAAGTCAACAGGCTCGAGGAACTCAATTTCCCCATATCCGACTCGGCCTACAACTAGGCCTTTGAACGACGATAATTCATCGTACCCAGCGCGTTTAAGCGTAGTAAGGTCAGGCTTGACCCAGTAATCACCTTCTTCAAGATCTGCTGTATTTTGACCTTCGCTATCGGCAGGCTGTGGGACGCTTTGGGCTGTGAATCGGTTTGGCGTGCGCTGAGACCGAGCCGGAGGTGTAGGTGAGTCCGTTACGCCATTTGGTGCGGCGAGAGCGCCTAGCGCATCCTTCTCTCGCGATGCGACACTTAGCTTCGGGCTGAAAACAACCTTGCCGCCGCGAAGGCCTGGGGAACCACCAGTCCTGACAAAGAGCTCAGACGGCTCAACCTTCTTGTCCAATATAACTTTCTTTACGCTTTGCCTCTGACCACTTCCGAGCGACGGACTAGAGCTACGTCCAAGTATAGCATCAACACCAGTCGACTTATCGTTCGTTCGACTAAGTGAGAACGGTTCTACTCTGCTCGATGTCAAGGTCGAGCTAACAGAAAAGGGATTCGCTGTAGAATTTGTTGGCCCAGCCGCTGATGATGTTGAAAATCCGCGAAGTCTCGAGTTTGCGGGTGTGTATCCGAATCGGGGCACTGATGATCGAGTAGGCATATCCACAAAGAAGCCAGCTTTCTTCTTTTGTTGCTGGGAACTGTCAAGATTGACAAGTCGTGGTCCAGGCGGTAGCAGGTCGAATATGGGCAAATCGGCACCTATAGGCTGCGAAATAGAGGCTGTGAGTGTACCTTGAGCGCCTGGTGCGTTTGCTGTAACATTGAACAATCCGCCGGCCTGGTTGGGCGTTGCACCAAAGAGATTGTTGCCAGGGGTTGCGGAAGCACCAATAGCCGGGGTGGCTGGTTTGTTACCAAACAAGCTCCCTCCGAGCATTGATTGATTATTTGTTTGTCCGAGAGGATTACCGAAAATGCTAGGCTGCTGAGCATTGTTCGTGGACTGTTGTCCAAAGCCGCCTCCAAACACGTTGGAAGCTGGTTGAGGAGGCTTCGGTGCAAACAAACTACCAAATGCCCCAGTTTGGGGTTGTTGGGTCTGTTGTTGTTGCTGCTGCTGCTGCTGGTTGTTGCCAAACAAGCTACCACCGCCAAAAAGTCCCGTCCCCGTCCCACTGGTCTGGCTGCCAAGCGCTATTCAGATAATGAGGAACAAGCTTTTTATAATATCTTTCAGGTATATACCTGTATTGGCAGCGGGTTGTTGATTGCCTTGGGACTGTTGTTGCTGTTGGTTGTTCCCAAACAAGCCAGCCCCAAATAGAGAGTTTTGCTGGTTCTGCGGTTGTTGGTTTTGCTGAGGTTGGGTAGAACCAAAACTACCAAAGGCGGTCGGCTGCGTAGTGCTAGTAGAGTTACCGCCGAATAATGACTTGTTAGCAGTACCACCTGTTTGATCTATATGAGATAGGTCAAATCAAAATCAGGAATACCCACCAAAAGTACCAAAGCCCGTAGACGCAGGCGCAGCTGTATTGCCTCCAAACAAGCTTGGCTGTGCTTGTTGTTGCTGTTGCTGTTGGTTTTGTTGCCCAAAAGTGCCACCTAATGCAGTATTTGTGGCTACACATACATTAATAATAATTCATCAATGAGGTTAATTACTGAGTCTTACTATTACCGAAACCAGAGAAGGCAGGTTTATTTGCAGTGCTGCCAAATGCCCCACTACCAAATATCCCTCCACTTTGCTGTTGCTGGGGTTGTTGTGACGTAGATCCAAAATTGCCAAAACCCTGCGTTTGAGGCTGTTGCTGTTGCTGCTGCTGCTGCTGCGGATTTGAGCCAAAAGTTGCTCCAAACGCTCCAGTCGAAGCGGGCGCTGTACCGGTCGGGTTGGTGGCCCCAAAAGTACCAAAACTGGTATTACCAGTCGTACCACCGAATGTTGGAGGCTGGGGGTTTTGCTGGGGTGGTTGCGCGCCAAAAATGCCAGTACTCGCGGGTTGGGTACTACCAAAGGCACCAGGTCCAAACGTGCTGGCAGTCTTACGACCTTGAGCATAATCTTGTAGTCGTAACTCCTAAATTGGTGTCAGAAAATGTAACTCGGAATACCTCAAAGCCTACCTCATGTGAAGTATTCGCATAAGATGGCATGCAAGAAATGGCTTGGTAATGAAAGACCGTGTTACCGCTAGTGACGTCCTTTTCCGTATGCACTGTGTAGGGTGGGTTTGATGAACCAGTAGTGACAGGTGGAACGGTTCCTCCTTGCGTGATCGTGGTTAGCCAATCAATGCGATGCTGATTCCTAAAACACATACCTGCTGTATTGGCTCCGAAAGTCGTCGTTTTACCGCCGAAGATCGAATTGCTGGTACCAAACGCGCCAGGCGCGGCCGTAGAGGGCGCTTGTCCAAACAACCCAGTTGTGCCAGAGCTACTGGCAGTATTTGTACTTTGACCAAAAGCACCACCTCCGCCCCCGAAGGCTCCTCCCCCTCCTCCCCCAAACGCGCCAAAACCCGTGGAGGGTTTCGTACCACCAAAAATAGGGTTGGCCCCGTTGCTCTGAGAAGTATTGGAAGAGCCAAACGTGCCTTTAAATAGATTATTCAGCGTGACACTTCTTTTAGAGATTGACAAATCTCACCAAAACCACCGCTTGTCCCTGCGTTGGTGGTAGTTGTACCTAAACCCCCGAACATTGGGTTCGCCTGAGGTTGCTGCGCTGGTTGATTTTGAACAAATGCGCCAGTACCTGTAGACCCGAATGCTACCTGGAGTAAGAGATGCTCGCATATATAATTGATCAATTTGACTCACCAGTACCAAAACCACCAGCAGGTTGCCCAAAAGCGCCGGTCTGCTGTTGCTGTTGCTGGTTCTGTTGTGGATTCTGCCAAGAGAAATTGGAAGTACTCCCAAACATTTTAAGACAAGCAGTGGTTTATGAGCAGGAAACAAAACCCAGCCTTATCATAGGCTACAAAACGCGAACGTTCTGTAAAGTCATTCAAGTTCCGCTACCCACAGTCCCGTGACTGATCTCTTGATGTTCACGTGCACATTTTTTATACCGCGAATCCGAGATTTGAGCCTGAAGCGAGGCTCTTGCGACCTGTATGCAGCGAAGCCTAGCTCCTGCCGTGATCGATATGCCCGTCGATGGATTGAAAAAGAAGACCCCAACATTCAATACGTTAGCTCGTGAAGCTACCTTTAGGAATCCCCCAAAGACTGGCTCAACACATAATATCCTTAATGACTTCGTAAAGCCTCACATCGAGTCTTTTAACTCCTTATTTGATGACTCTGGGTTACCTTCTGGTGATGCAGACGGGCGTGGGCTAATCTCACTTGCACTCAAAGACATAGGTGACCGTGTTATCTTCGATGGACCAGGCCAAGTCAATGCCGATTCAGGATCAATCAGCTGGGGGAATCGTATAAGAGGTGAGTTAAATCACGGAATGCTCATATCGAGAACTCACTTTTTTAGTGTGGGTTGAACAGGTTACGGTCGCAAGGCCAATGGTTCCTGACAGAGACAGGGAAGCTCTCGAACGACGGATATTTCCTTCAGAGGTGAGTTGTTCTGGTATTTTTACTACACATTGGTAGCGATCCAGCTTCGAAACCAAGGCACGAGAACGCCTTACCTCTTATCGTGGACGAATGAATATAAAACTTTGCTGGGCAGACCCTCAAGGTCAAGTTCATGAAGTCCTCAAAGACTGTGGGTTGTTACCCATCATGGTTCGAGTAAGTACCAACAATGTCTTAGTCCGAATCCTCCTGCAAAATTTTCCAGTCTGTTCGGTGCAATCTGCGTAACATGTCCTCCGCAGAACTCGTCCGTCGTCACGAAGAGCCGGAGGAATTTGGCGGTTACTTTGTCATTAACGGCAATGAACGCCTCATTCGGTATCTTATCCTTCCCAGGCGGAATCACGTCATCTCTCTCGTACGGCCTACATTTTCCAACCGTGGCCCTTCCTATACGCCTTATGCAGTTCAGATTCGTTGCGTACGCCCAGATCAAACTAGCGTCACCAACAATCTTCATTACCTTTCTAACGGTAACGCAATGCTACGCTTCAGCTACCGAAAACAAGAATACGTTATACCAGTCATGCTCGTGCTCAAAGCGCTTTTTGGTGCTTCGGACCGGGAAATATTTGAGGGAATTATGATGCAAGACTATGAAAACACATTCTTGACTGACCGTGTTGAGCTTCTCCTACGAAGTTTCAAATTCTTTACGCTACATACAGGTGAACAGTGTTTGGAATATCTGGGAAACAAATTTCGCGTCTTGTTAAACCTGCCGGAGGACTGGACAAACGTTTTGATAGGTGCTTGGCTAGTTCATAAGGTGATCCTTGTGCATCTGGAATCACCACGAGACAAATTTCGCATGCTGCTGTGAGTTCTTAACCTTGACCTAGGTTTCAGATGAATCGAATCAACACCAGGTTTATGCTTCGGAAGCTTTACGCCTTAGTGGCCAATTCTTGTTGCGCGGATAATCCTGACTCGCCTCAACACCAGGAAGTCTTGCTACCAGGGACCTTGTATGGGATGATCATTAAGGAGCGTATCGAAGAAATACTCAACAATATACGGACAAACATCAGAACTGATATCCGGAACGGCGTCGTAGTAGACTTCAATGACAGTAGGGTTCTTCCGCCCTTCTGCCTGCCCAACAGCTAAGTTTATTTTTTTTAGAACGATATCTCCAAAAGGCCTTATCCCGAGTGAACTTCGACATAGGCAGCAAACTGTCCAATTTCCTAGCGACTGGCAACCTCATTTCCCCAACCGGACTCGACTTACAGCAAGCCTCTGGTTTCACCATTGTGGCTGAAAAATTGAACTGGCAGCGCTACATCAGTCATTTTAGGTGTATACATCGCGGATCTTTTTTTGCAGAGCTTAAAACTACTACTGTTAGGAAACTCCTCCCCGAAGCATGGGGTAAGGTACATTCCCATTACCTCGGGGTTGTCTGACGGATTAAATTATAGGTTTCCTCTGTCCTGTCCATACACCGGATGGTGCACCTTGTGGCTTATTAAATCATCTATCAAGAACATGTCGCATCATCACTGCTCCCATGAGGGTCGCCCACATACCCGCTCTACTAGCAGCACACGGCATGACTCAGGTGTTCACACCGCTGATTGATGGTCGAAAAAGCATATGCATTCAGCTGGATGGTCGTGTCATCGGGTGGGCCCGACCAGCCCTTGCGACACAATTTGCCAAAAATCTTCGCATATGGAAAACAGAAGGTAAACATAATGTACCACTTGACCTAGAAATCGGGCTAGTGCCTGAGTCCAAAGGTGGTCAGTATCCCGGTTTATTCTTGTTCTCGACAAGATCTAGGATGATGCGCCCTGTGAAATATTTACTCAACGGCCGTGACGATCAAGTTGGGTCCTTTGAACAAGTTTATATGGATATTGTGTGCACACCAGAAGAGATCGATACCAGCACCTCAACCCACGTGGAGCATGACCCAACCAATTTTCTCTCTATTCTTGCGAATCTCATTCCATTTTCCGATTTTAATCAGGTAGGAATCTAATCCTAAATCTGCTGATCTTGACGCTAACATATCCCAGAGTCCACGGAACATCTACCAATGCCAGGTATGTTTAGTAATCTCATAGATCTGAACGCCTCTGATCGGTGTAGATGGGTAAACAAACGATGGGCACGCCATCAACAACCCTACAGCACAGGACGGACAACAAGCTCTATCGTTTGCAGAGTGGCCAGACTCCTGTCGTCCGCCCTGCCCTGCACAATACATACGCAATGGATTCTTTCCCAAGTGGTACTAATGCTGTCGTTGCCGTCATCTCCTACACAGGATATGATATGGAAGACGCAATGATCCTAAACAAGTCTTCACATGAACGAGGTTTTGCCCATGGCACAGTCTATAAATCTCAAATCATTGACTTGAAGGATGCTCGTGGGGCTTCTAAATATAGCACGACCCCCACACTCCATTTTGGACTTGGCGCGGACATCAAAACACTGGGTGACAAAGCTCACCCGTGTTGCGAGATCCTTGATATTGATGGTTTACCATATATTGGCACAAAAATACACCCTGGGGATCCCTTGGCGGGGTATATCAATGACAACACTGGAAGAACGAGTTTTATCAGGTACAAAGGCGACGAAGCTGCACATGTACACGAAGTGCGCCTGCTAGGTCAGCTCACGAATTTTTATGTCGTGAGCGGATGCTGAGTTTCGGGGCATAGGCAGCGATGCTGGTGATTCTGAACTGCAAAAGATCCAGGTCACGCTTCGAATACCCCGATCTCCCGTTATTGGCGATAAGTTCTCGTCGCGACATGGACAGAAAGGTGTTTGTTCACAAAAGTGGCCTGCGGTCGATATGCCGTTCAGTGAGAGCGGGATGCAACCGGACGTCATCATTAATCCTCACGCGTTTCCAAGTCGCATGACCATTGGCATGCTAGTTGAGAGTATGGCTGGCAAGGCAGGTGCGATGCATGGTCTCGCGCAAGATGCCACACCGTTCAAGTCTGTTTCTGACTGTTCCGTATCTATCGACGTTGATCTTAACGAGTCATCAGGTTCTCAGAAAAGGACACGGCCGTTAACTACTTTGGGGAGCAGCTTCTTGCAGCTGGTTACAGCTACTATGGGAATGAACCCATGTATTCTGGAATCACTGGCCAAGAGTTTGCAGCTGACATTTATCTTGGTGTTGTATACTATCAACGTCTCAGACACATGGTCTTGGACAAATTTCAGGTTCGCACAACAGGCCCTGTTGATCTCATTACGAGACAGCCTGTGAAGGTCAGCCGGTCATTTCATCATTATCCCAATTCTGACCTTAGGGCGACAGGGACGAAAAAGGGCGGGAGGAATCCGCTTCGGTGAAATGGAGCGCGATGCCCTCATTGCGCACGGTACATCTTTCCTGTTACAGGACAGGTTGATGAATTGTTCTGATTACTCCACTGCGTGGGTGTGTCGCACATGTGGAAGTTTGATATCACTGGGGTACGAAGACATCAGTCTGGGTGAGGTGTCTGTGGGTACATCGGGCTCACTAAAACCGACTGGACCAGGAGGGGAGTACTGCAGGGTTTGCCGAGCGGCAGCTGACGAGAGGGAAGAGAGAGAGAGGCAAGCTTTAGCGACCGGTCAGCACCTTCAACAACCGCAACCCGACATCCGTGTAGCAATTTCATCGCGACATGTTCTTGGAAAAGCTTCAAAAGGAGGCGACCTTGATGTTGTCGCCGTTCCATACGTATTCCGCTACCTATGTGCCGAATTAGCATCCATGGGTATTGCAATCTCACTGGAAGTGCGATAAAGTCATAACTCCGTCATATCTATACTATAATGTCCTGTTACATTATAAATACCACCAAGCCAAATAGGTGGAACGCAAGAAATACTAGTAATCGCGAGGTTAAGTATGGGTAAAGTGGCGAGTCAAAAAACAAAAAGAAAATCAAACTAGGATTCTACAGTGGTATAATTTTGCCTCAGCTCGGTGTGCTTGGCAACATCTTCAGATCCTTCCATATTCCCATTGGCGCTATGCAAATGGTCGTCCTCGACACTCGCCTCGTCATCGATGGTTCCATTAGCCTGAGGGCTAGGGGGCTGCTCTGCTTCAACTTTGGGTTTTGAACGTCTCCCCGGTCGGCGTTTGGGGGGGCTCGAATCGAACATGGCCTCGCTCCCTAGAAATAGCTCGACCATGGCGGCCTCGAGTTCCTCCTGGTCGTATTTATGCTGTTTGCGAGCGACTAAGGATGGAGAGGGCGAGGGGTATGGTACATCGTAAGTTAAGGCCTCTTTTAGAACGCCAGACTTTGCAAGGAAAGAGTCGAGGATGAGACGGCACTCATCGGCCGTATCAGCCTTTGATATCAACCGTCGCAAATCCAGTGCATCACTGGCAGATATATGTCGCTCATCATTCGGTTCAACGAGAGGAGGAACGGGCTTGCGAGTGGGTGAAGATGGTAAGGTCGACTTGCGCCTTTCGTTTACGTTAGTCGGTGACAGATCGGCCTGGATACTAACGGTACGAGGCGGAGGCGACACTGGAAGAATATGATCGGCTGCACCGTTTGGACGCTTGATAGCGTGGGTCAGATGTGGTTGATTTGAGAAACCATTTCCGTGGTGCTCTCTTGGCAAGGATCCTAACGCGACCTCCGAAGGCCGAACCTCGAGTGGAGGTTGTACTTGAGAAGCGGAAGCACCCCGTGAACGAGGCGTGGCCTTGTGGCTTTGTTCGTCTGATGAATCATGAGGTGAGGCAGGTGGTGAAATGAGGCGTGGAGGGCGTGGAGGCACCGGGCGGTTGGCGAGGCTGGATAAGTTACCGGAGGACGATTTTTGGGAAAACCCTGGATTATGAATGGATGGTGGCGGCATTTTCAACCCAGAGGGATCGTCAGCGCCACGCGAACGTTCTGCGTTACTTAAATGTAACTTTGAGATCATTCTTTGCAGACGGCCTGCACTCTTTGATTTGGTGGCATCGAGGCTCCCATTGTTGGTATTAATCATCTGGGGGCCAATGTCAGGTGGTCCTTGGGCCAAGAAATCCATAAGCTCCTTAGTACCAGCAGATACATGATGCTGTCCTCTTCTGCGCACAGGCGTTGCCGGTTTATCTGGCACCTGCGGCGGCATCGCTTCGTTGTCAGAGCCGTCCATCACATCATCCAGATCCATAGATTCTCGTTTGCGTTGAAGTTTTCGAGTTCGAGGGGGGAAAGAATCCAGCCCCTGATTACCAGCATATTGGCGAGTTTGCATTGAAGAGGGAGGCGGGGAGGTTGATTGAGTGATTTTGGCAAAGGCTCGAGACGCTGCTCTGGAACTTGATGTTGAAAGCGACCTTATACGGTTTATTCCTGCGGGGGGCGTTAAAGGAGAGGTAACACTGGACTGACGAGAGCGAGTGATAGCAGATTGTGGATGATTTATAGTGGGCTCTTCCTCGTCCTCTTTAATCGAATCGACACGAAGGAGAGACGAGTCGCGACCAGATGCTCGTGGTGGGAGAACAGAAGAATCGGCATTTGACTTGAATGAGAGTGGGCCTGGTTTTTTCCGATTGCCGCGTTCTTGTTTGTATACCTATTTTTGGTAAGAAACTTCCTGCTGCTGACTAATCAGGAGATGGGGAAAAACATACCTCCATTGACTTCAATCTATCAGGCGTCAGGGACACTTTCATCGTGGACGAAGAACGCATCAAATCATCAAATTCTTGCTGCAAGACTTCATCCTGTTGAAATTCAGCATCTGTTACATTACCAGAACATACTTTAGCACTGACCTCGATCATCAATTGTCCGTCAATCGTTTGTGAAGTATGCCTTGAATTTTCGCTAACAAAAGAGTCGGTCTTTTTGTGGCCGTTCGCAACATCTGCATCACGATCCAAAGAAGGTCTACTGTTGACTTTGAACATTTTAATCGCTCGTGACTTCTCAATTGAGGATCTGGACCCCGGGGCAGTACCGGCGATGGAAACACCATTGGTTGCCGCATCGGCGCCACCTCGTGTGGATACATCCTTGTTGGTGGATGAGTCGTGATGAGGGGATGATGTCCGTGAAGATTTGTCGTTTCTCGTCAGTGATTTGCTACGTCGCACCCTTGGCCCCTTTGACAGATGTTCTATCTGTTCATAGACTAAATAGATGGACGTGTTAGCGACATTCATTAAACTTCATGAACTCTAAACCTTTCATAGTTTTGAACAGATCATAGATAGTGTTGTCTTCGCAAAGTGCAACAAACAAGTCTTGCATGGTTGCGCTGGTACGGCTACTGTCTCTCGCTACAACTCTTCCGATGCTGGAAAGAACATGCCTGTACAACATGAGTTGGTTATTGTGGACGCGACGCTGATTTGAAAGACGCATACTCGCATATAGCCCTAATAAATAAGTTAGAAGTACAAAAAAAAACGGGATGGAAAAAAACGAACTCGAGGATAGCTGTGAGATAGAGAGAGGCTGGAGCTACGAGGGCTGCTTTCGGCTGCACGCCGCCCGACATGGTCATCTTGTAATTCATACGAGCCTCAGCTTCATGATCCTCGTCTACTTCGTTAAGTGTGGAGTAGGCTTCACACTTCAAGCGTAGTATCTGCGATGGGGCCCCTGAGAAGAACTGGGTAAAGCAGAGAAGCCAAATCGAACCTCAAAAGCCCATTGCAAATGGAAGGTACTTGAATCATCTTCACGGGTGATATCAGCTTGAGCCGTCTTTTCCCAATAGGCTCTCAATTCGACTTCGGCTTCCAAAAGAGCTTCCTTTCCAAGAGTGGTAGGAAGCAAGGTGAGCAAGCTGGCACGTAGCTTGTCGGTTGATAGAGACTTGGCAGCGTTGAGAATGCTGTATAGGATCTCGTCCAAAAATACGTTGATTGAGTGCAAAGCTTCAGCGTTCAGCTTTATTGGCCGGACATCGGAGAGAATGGTATGCGCCGACTGGGGGGATATGTACAAAGGGCCTGGATATTTAATGAGTATAAAAACGATTGAAATTCAAGGAGCTTACTGGGGCTGTCGACGTTGCCAGCCATCGCTGGTGAAGGCAATTAGAAGGAAGTGTATATTTGTCGAAAGTGACTAAAGCCAAATGCGGAATTTGTTCTCAGGATATTTGATCCAAGTCGCCGTCCTGCCAGTGTGTCGACCTGTGATGCCAACTACAGCAGCCCACTTGGCTACGCAACAGTTGACAGTCTCCTCTTGTTTTAGACTTCAAGTATGAGCATTATAATTGAGGCGCTTATATCAGAGCCAACCCCTTGAAATTCTAATACTGCCTATCAGACGTATTAAACGCTGATCATTCTATGGTATTGATAGCATGATTTCTACGGCCTGCTCATCATGACTGCGTTCCGATGGCGCGATCTCATCGGCCAATTCCCCTTCTACCTCAAGCGACTTTGCCCCTATTGTTGGCGTCGCCATTTCCTCAATATCATCATCCGTTGGCTCCAGCTCGTCAGATCCAGGCCAAAGCACCAACGTTTCGTTATAAGCCAAATCTGAAATTTCGCCTGAATTCAGGTCTTCGATGTCACGAAGTCTTGCAGGCTGTGACGGTCGCGTCGTGAGATTCACCGATGGGTGGGTCAGGAAGTCGTATGGCTGGTTGCTGACCCGTCTCTCCTCTTCGCTAGATGTTCGTGGAACTTGAGAGGCCGCATTATACGGTCTGATCCCTTCACAAACGGGACCCGCGATCTTCCGACGCACCTATTGATGAAGTTTTTTTTTTTTAGAAAAAGAGAGAACCGACGAAATTGCACAAGTACCAATAATTCTAGTTTTGCGTGCCGTTCCTTCGACATGACGGCCTGGCCTACTGGTGCTACTAGGTAAAACGGAACATTTTCAGGTACTGGTCCCGGAGGTACCAGTGTAGTAGGCCTGAAAAGCGAAGCGGGAGGTTTGAGCTCCCCATTTATATGTATCCTTCGATGATGACGCGCCAATTGACGTGGGGTTCGGAAGGACTCCTGACAATCTTGATTTCACGTTAGCAGCAGATAAGTGCACTCAAAATTCTAATCACCTTGATAGGCACACAAGAGAGGGAGCATAGCATGTTTTTTGACATGTTGAAAGAGCTCCTTCATGTTCCTACCATGCTGTCCACATTGTTGCCACATACACACGGCGATACGCTACTAAGAATTAGATAAAAATACCATGAGTCCAAAAAAGCTTATCGTACCTTAGAAGCTGAATATTGCCCATGCTGATGAGCAAGGTGTTGTATGAGCTTTTCCGCTGAGCCCAGTATTACCTCACATCCATCCCACTTGCAAGGTCTTTCCAACATCCGAGAGCACGACAACGTCACTGCTTGACGCTCACTCTCATCTGAAGGGCTGGAGATCAAAGAAGGGTTGAAAGGTATGATAATTACGAACCATTTACAAAACCACTACATGCAAGGTTGACATGAACGCTATTAACATCTTTGGATTTCTACCGAGTAAGATATATAAAATACGGTTTCATAGACGACTCATACCTTCACCCTCACTCCTATCGGAAGACCCTATCTCGATTATCGATAGTTCATCCTCCATAGGTGTAGAAATTCGCCGCCGTTTTCTGTTGAGTTGTTGGGCTTTGTACTTTTTGACGTAATCAGGTAAAGGGGGTACGAGCACGTAACACGAGGGTTCGCGACTAGGACTGCCCTCCAGTTCATCAACCGTTGACAGAACTGGCGAGACTGGACTGGAAGGTAGGAAGAGTGGTGTTTGGGGCTTCGGTGCATTGGAAACTGGAATTTGCGGGGCCACTGAAGGCAAAGGTGTTTCGTTGGCTTTGTCCGCATCCAGGGTATTCTCGATCTGTGGTACAGGGTGAGAAGCTGTGGATATGGACGATTCCGCCGTTTGAGGTTGATAAGAATTTGACGATGCCGTGTCCATGAATACACGCGGCCTGTAGTAGGGTCCACTGGATATAGTATGAGGATCGCTAGGCGCGGGGATGTTGGATAAAGAAGAGGTCCCAGAAGGTTTACTAGAAACCTCTGGGACGGATAATGGGGGATCAGCTTCGTTCTGTATAGCTGTCGGCTGGTTGCCGATTATTGGCGGTATTGGATGAACAGGCTTTTCACTGAAAGATTCTTGCCCAACTGACTGATCCGGTGACCGACTATACAGCGATTGTTTTGAAGGGGTTGGTCTCAATGCGCGTAAGATATCTTTTGCAAGCCGCTTCTTATCTACACTTTTCGGCGAACGTGTAGGAGAATCGTCAGAGGCAAGCAGCGTACGGCTTCGGGCAGTAGGGGTTGACAACTCCATGTCTGGAGTATGGGAACGTATCTGTGCAGTCGAGTTTTGTGCAATATGTGCTACCTGGCCTGAAGGTGGGTTTGAATGATGGGTAGACCCGTGGAGATTCTGATTGATAGTCCGCGACGATGCTGACTTCTTCATGTCTTTGAAAAGACTGAAAGGAATCATATCCGTCTTCTTGGTCTTGGGATCCGTATGAACGAGATACACCATCGAATCGGCTGTTTTGCAGACTCTGATGGTCGAATTGGGCAAGGACATAAGAGATTTAGGGGGAGCGGTAGATTGCCAATTCTCAACCAGTGCTTCTAGCCACTCTGCCTGAGCAAGGTTATTCGCGAGGTGCTGATAA
This sequence comes from Rugosomyces carneus, assembly GCA_018221805.1. Lineage (NCBI taxonomy): Eukaryota > Fungi > Basidiomycota > Agaricomycetes > Agaricales > Tricholomataceae > Rugosomyces > Rugosomyces carneus. The sequence continues at coordinate 79,708 of JABCKM010029802.1, read as the reverse complement.
TGTGGAGAGAGACTTGTGCCCGATAATGCTTCATTGGAAGGAACCGGGTGACTGGATGAGGCATTCAAAGCTTTGATCTGTTCTTCGAGGCGCCCTACCGTATCGCTCAGAGCAGTGGAAGGGGTAGTAGACCGAGTATCAGGCGTAACAGCCCGCACAGCAGAGCCCGACAGTGTGGGTTTAGATACCTGTAGGTGTTTTAGAACCAAAAATACGCAAACATATAAGAAACTAACGGAATCCTTGTTTGTTGAGTCTGGCGCGCTGGAAGATCCGGGAAAATGAGCTTAAAACGCAAATTAAATAGAAATACAAGTAGTCATAAACACTATCTTACAATATTCGTTTTTCATAGGTGCAAAGCTAGGAACTGCAGCATCATGTGTTGGTGCGAGAGTTGTGCGCTGGTTCCCGTTGTATGATGTTGCCGAGGGACCAGCTGGCATCTGCGGACGGGTTTGGTGCGAGTTCGAATGCAGTAATTGCTGGGTCACTGGTTGCATAGCGAGTGGTTGCCTCTGCTGAGCTGTTGGCATGTGCTGCCTGGCGGTATTGGAGGTCACTCTTTTGTTGGTTGGAGCTTGATGCGAAACGAATTGTTCATGGGATTGTACGAACACTGAATTTTGATACGTCGTTGGTAGCGTCTGCTGATTCCCCGGTGGTGGATGCTAGCATGGAACATAAGCAATGGGCTATAATCGACTTGGATCACGAATGTCCTGCTCACATGGACAAAACTGGAGGGAAAGGCTTGCCACTGAGGATTGTAGTTGGGGTGAGGAATGTTGTTGGGGCCCATCTATCGTAATTCGCAAGAAATATCAGCTAGGTACTTAAGAGAACAGGATGTGTTATACGTTCGCGTGGTGTTTCTGATGACCTCCAGCATGTGCAGGTTGCCACACGCTGCCGTAACTTGTGGACGACGAAGATTCGGACGGTCCAGAGATAGCTGTTTGGCTGACATGGATTCAGGCAGAGTAAAACAATAAGTTATTGTTGATTCTCACTCAGAGCTCTTAACACCCGACAGCTGCAACAGCTGACGCCTAAGCAAATCAGTAACAGGACATAAATCTTATGTTTTAGATGATCCTCACTCTGCCTCTTTTCCTGCTTCAATCACACGAAGTAGCTCCATTTTCTTATCATAAGCTTTCTTTCCCGCTTCATTCATTGCCTGAAAGCTATCGATGGCGGCTTGAGCCTCGTCGATACGCGCTTTGTTTGCATAGTATTCGTCTTCATTAGCCAATGTCAACTGTCTGTTAGGGCGTCCGAGTGACATATGCAGTTGCAACAGAAGAAAAGAGAACGATTCAGACCCTCAGGATCTAAACGAGTAGAAAGGTTGTGGTCGCGACGAGAAAATCAAAATGAGGAAACGAGTGTAATTGCTTTGCTTATCATTGTTTACCTTGCTGCTGACATCACCTGGCGGCGACACAAAGAGCAATCTACCACTATCGTGAGTCTTTACAATCCTTTCTTTTCTGTAACGATCCAGGTTAAAGGTAAAATTTTGTGGCAGAAGATATTACAATTCCAAGCTATACTTGTAAAAAGCGTGTTGTCACCTGTGATATCTAGCTGAAACCGACGTCGAAATCTTTACTGTAGACTGTAAACGGTTGTGGTAGAATATATTACTATGCGAAAATTGAAGCTGTACTTGCAAGAAGCTTGTTCTTGCCCAGGTGCTGTCACCTGTGATGTCTAGCTAAAACCGACGTCGAAGTCTTTTACTCTAGAGCTCAGGCATGCGCTTCGATGATATCCTATGCCTTGACGTGCCAGCACCACCGGAACAAAATCTGAAATTGGCATTCCGGTGACGCGTGAAAATGTTCAGTCGCGTCATTCACCACAAAATTCGACGGCTTAGCAGCCACCGCAGCTTTGCAGCTGTGGCCTTGCCTCGCCCAACCTATACTGGAACCGTCAGCCCATATCAAGTCTTTGACCGTAATGTCAAAAGAATTCAAAGAGATCGAGCGGCAGCACGAGAGGACGGCAGGCGTAGCACCACTGTTGACTACATCCGCAACGAGGTTGCTGAAAGAATGATGGAACGGTTTCTTGTGCGCTGATACCTCTATTCAAGTGATATACACCCAACCCAATTTCTCGTTACCAGGATATAAAACGCAAATTTAATACTATCGTGGATCTGGGCTCCGGTCCTGGCCACTTTTCTAAACTCTTAGAAACTGATAAAGTAGCAAAGTCTATAATGATTGAAGCCTCTGGTATGGGAAGCAGCTCAGGAGATGTTCAGTGCCAATAATGTTCCATTTTCAGCGAAAACACTGCATCGGGACCCTGACTCCGAATTTGAAGGTGAGTCTACCCTCTGTCCCAACAAAGTAACATAGTTACATGTCGGTCTATTAGTTGAAGTGGAAAGAATACATGCAGAGGAGGAGGAACTCCTCAAAACCATGGGCCCAAATTCCCAGGAGGCAGTTGTGTCCTGTTTAAGTCTTCATTGGGTCAACGACCTTCCAGGTACAGGCAAAACCCGTTTTTTCTTTTGTAAATTGAACCTGTCACTCCAAGGGGTTTTGATACAAATCAACGAAACCTTGCAACCTGACGGTCTTTTCCTTGGTGCCATGTTCGGAGGCGAGACATTGTTTGAGTTAAGGTAAAGATTTTGTAGCCAGCCGTAGCGAATCTCAGCCCTGTCCTAGAACTTCCCTGCAACTGGCAGAGGTAGAGCGAGAGGGTGGTATATCACCTCACGTATCTCCTATGACTGGTATGCCTTCTTTTCCCAGCGACGCCACCACATCTATCTGATTGACAGCAGATACTAGAGATGTATCGAACCTTCTAGGTCGTGCCGGGTTCACGATGCTGACAGTTGACATTGACGAAGTTGTTGTTGCGTACCCAAGCATGTGGGAACTCGTTGAAGATTTACAAGATATGGGGGAAGGAAATGCCGTCATCGGGCGGTTCGCATTTTCCATTTGGTGTTTATTTATCACTAAACTCCGTTCCCCGACAGGCGTAACATGATTCGCAGAGATTCTTTAGCGGCTGCGGCTGCAATCTACAAAGGTGAAACCTCCTTGACATTCGGACCATCTCGAACTAATCAGCCCTCAGAAATGCACGGCAACAAAGACGGAAGCATTCCTGCCACGTTCCAAGTAATTTATATGGTGAGCCTTCTGCCATGTCATGCTTGCGGCTCGACCCTCAGACATGTGATACGATTTAGATTGGGTGGAAACACGCCCCAACTCAACCAAAGCCACTTGAACGAGGAAGTGGCAAACTTAGTTTAAAAGAGGTCCTGTGATTCGTCCAACAGAGCTATCTTGGGACCTAGAGAGCGCCCAAACATTCTATCAGTGCTACATTGTTGTTCCGATGGAAATGTCTGATGGCACCCTTAATCTTGCTACATGAAGAGGTGTAAATTTGATCGCCACCGTGTTCCTTGTGCCGGCGGCAAGCCTCCGGGTAAGACATAGTAGCCGCCGGACGCCGTTGTGTTTCTACAAGCCGTCTGACTGTATTGCTTGCTCTCGCCATCCAAACGAGGCATAGAAAATGCGCTTGAAGTATTTAAGGCAGTATCGATTTCTGACATGCCCCAACACAACGCCCCACAAAATAAATGCGCTACCATTTTATTATTATACGATGGACAAATAACGCAGCGCTTGTGGACTGCCCGGTATAGCGGTAATATAGCGGAGGTTGTATCGCCGCGAATAACACCACGGCGTGCGAGGGAATACATAGAAGGTACAGAAGAAGTCAGAATAAAAGATTGTAACGCCCCAAGCTTTTGATAAACCAATGAATTGTGTTTCCTCCGACCAAAAGAATGAACATAGCGCTCTATGATATCTCGACCTGCTGTGGCTCCTCGACGGCCGCGCCGGAGAGTGTATTCTCAGGGCCATCGTCTCTTTCCGCCTCCTCCACGTCAGAATTCTTCACTTCACTACCAGTATATGAGCCACCCTGCCTATCAGACTGGAACTTGCGCTTGGGAACGACGCAGTGCAAGGCCTCCTCCCAATTTCTCGTCTCAACCCACTTTAATAGGATCTCAAATACCTGGTTTACCGTAAGAACCTTGCGAGTAGGAAGGGATGCTAGGTAGCGACCAATGGGAAGCCGCGCAGTCCGGATGCCAGATGCCTTTGCTTTGTCAAGGCAGAGGTTCTGGTATGACAACGATAAACGAGATACACAGCTGGCGCGGGTTAATTGAAGGAATACTACCTTGTATCGATTGTGGTCGCAGATACCCCCTATAATGTAAGTTTCCTCAGGCTTAAGCTCGGTAAGTTCCCCCTCTGAGTCAGCTGTCAAGTAGACGATGTTCTTCTGAATCTCCTTTTCCTTTTCGGAGAAAAGGTTGTGACTAGTGGATGAGTAACTAGACGCTTTCTCGGCTTCTCTATGCCCTGCATTACGGAGTTGATCCTCCTGTGCGACGGGTGCGCCCAGACCCTGCCACAGTCGTTCGTAACCCTCATGCCACCATTCAGTGTTAGCCCATCTTCGATAACCAGCCTCGTTCATGCCTTCAAGGCGCTGAAACGTGCGGCCGTTGAGGGAAGAGTACGCGAGCGAAAACGGGAAGCCCGCGTTGCGATTGGCACTGTAGGTGTAAGCTAGCTGGGAGCACAGGGATATAATTTCCTAAAAGATTGCGACATACAACCTGACGGATGATGAAATCTGATATTGTGGGATGATGCAGGACCGACCTTTTCATTCATCATATCATCAAATCCAAGGTCGATAACGACGTTGCCGCCAAAATGTATTCGTGGGCGTTTCATCCGCCTTTTGATGTCTTCTTCCTCATCTAATTCGCCCGCAGCGCGTTTAGCTGCTAGCAATCGCTTTTTCTCCTTTTTTGCCTCTTTCTCCTTAGCTCTACGTACTAACTTGTAGGCAGCATGTCTTTCGGCCTTTGCAGCTTTTTTGATCGCGTTCTTTGAAAGCGGAGCTTCTGGCCGAGTCTCAGACGGCTGAACTGTGGATTGTACGGGCTCCTCCAAGTTCTGCATTGGCAAAGTGAATTTAGTTTATAAAAGAGAAAGGAGGATAAAGTTACCGGTAGATGCCGGTGTAAAGCGATTTAATTAATTCTAGGGGGGTAAGCGCTAGACCCGATCTACTTGTGTGTACTGAGTGAGACCTTACGCTCACATTTTACTTACTCACTCCTTATCTCCCTCATCAGCCACCGATTACCATGGCTGCACCCTCGCCTGCGGACCTCCTCACTATTCCATCTACTGGACAGCACACTGCAACCGTCATATTCGTCCATGTAAGCCATCCTTGCAACGTTGAGATCTGCGCTCAATCATCAAATACTCAGGGCCTCGGAGACTCAGGATACGGCTTGAAACCCGTCGCAGACAAGTTTCGGACCGACCCTGACCTTGCCCACATAAAATGGGTGCTTCCCCACTCGTAAGTGTGTTATTCAACCCATGCGACCTTTTTCGATGCATGGAAACTCTCTTCATTGCTAAGCTTCTGACACTCCAGACCAAAACGGAAAGTCAAAGCGAGCATGGATGTCGAAATGCCTTCATGGTGTGTCTCACCCTTTTTACACACGACATTATCAAGTTACATGTGAATCAAGGTTTAATATCTTTTCCTATGGGTTCAACACGAAAGAGGACGAGATGGGCATGCTTCAATCAGCCAAAGTCATCAACCAACTGATCGCGGCTGAAGTCGACTCTGGCACAGACCCCAATCGTATCGTACTAGGCGGGTATAGCCAGGGTGCGACCATGTCTCTTTTGGCCGGTATGATAGGCGATTTCCAGTTGGGAGGTATAGGGCTTTTAAGTGGCTGGGTACCTATACGAGAGAAGTTCAAGTCGGTGAGTGATCGAGCTTCTTCTTTGACCATTTTCAACGCACGCTGATTGCGCTTTCCCAGCTCAAGTCAACGCATGCCCCAAAAATTCCTGTGTTCTGGGGCCATGGGACAATCGATCCTCTAGTGAATCTTGAATTCTACAAGAACTCACTAGACTTTGTGACGAAGGAGCTGGGCGTTCCACTATTAAACGATACTGAAGAGGTGAAGGGGCTCACATGTAAAACATATGAGGGAATGGGTCACACGACAAATCCGGAAGAGTTGGAGGAATTCAAAGCGTGGATTAAGAAGATCTTACCGGACCAAGTCTCCCCGTAAATTCACAAAGCATGGACCGTTTCTTATTCTTTCCGACTGCGGTTTTTTATTTTTTCCTCATGTCGCCCGAGAAAATCAATCTTCCGTCTTCTTTTTAGTGTTTATACTGTACTTGGGCAATTAGATCCCACCACCCTTTTTGTTTTGTTTTTTTCATGCACATTTCATAGCTACAAAAACAATTTAGCACACACACACACACTGTATGTTGTAATCATAAACGATATTCTGCGTCGAACTAAATATAGGTATGTGATCGACGGTAGTCCAAATACGGATCATTTGCGCAAGCCGTCACAAGAGCCCTCCAATCCAGATGCAGTTTAAGCGGGAATTACTGTAAAAAACAAAAAACAAAAAAGATAGTGGAACCAGGGCGGGTGAGCACATGCACCGAGGTAGCCAGAAGCGGGTGTGGCCATTGTACGCAACGTGACCCTCCAAGTTCCTTTGCGTAGCCTATCATGTCATCTCATAAACCAACCACACATGACGCTAGCCCTCCTCCATACGAGGCTACACCCACTCAACAGCCCTCTTCTCATCATCCGACACATATCCCAATTCCAAGTGAAAATGCATACCAGCCCTTCTTTCAAGTTGGTCCGACACCACTCAACGTTCAGCCAGTCCTGCCATACTCCTATTATGACCCCCGCTCCCCGTACTCACTAGCACAGGCGGACGCGCGAGCAAGACTACGGTTCACCGTCAGTCTACTTTGGGCATTGGCCACATGGTGTTTGGTTGCATACTTTGCTGCCTCAGAGGTGATGGTGTACATGCACGACGAACAGCATCCGTAGATGACGTTTCGGTAAGCCACAGCACAACAATTCGGATTCGTCTCTCCGTTGATTAAGCATCAGTAAGTTTGGCAAAAGGCCATATTCATATCAGCTACATATGTGTAAATCTCAATCATGAACATTATCTGTGCCCAAAGGGCTGTACGATGTACATTCTGCCATTGGAACACTTGGCTCTATCTAATAAAGCTCATGCAAGTACTTTCTAATCTTGTAAAGAATTATAGAACCCGAACACCTTTATAAATATACCACGAGTTTTTGCCTAAATTTCGGACCAATGTGTGGTAAGAACGAAGTAAAGCAAAGTGACGGTGTTGGGAGCTCTGTCTAGGTACTAGTGGTCCGAATATGAGTGTGATGGTAGTGGGTGGGAGGAAGGATACACATGTATGATAGAGGATGCATGAAGTAAATTATAAAAATTAGTGCACAGTAATGATAGGTAGTCACAACTATTTCGCAGACTCAGCCGGGAGCCGATCTAGATTCGCCTTGCCTTCGTCAATCCATTGCTGCTTCACTAGCTTCTCCTTGTCCAGGTGATATAAACGGTACACCAATTTGATTGTTCCCTCGCTAACACCCGCCACTGCGCCAATCTCCCTTAAAGATTTGGGTTTTCCCAGCAAGTGGCAAGTGAAATATATCGCCCCTCCTGCAATCGACACAGGACTTCTTCCGTCCGCGATACCATGTTGTCGGGCAGCAACAATGATATCGGCTGTGATGGACTGTACATTCGGAGGAAGGTCGAGATGGTTACAATAACGGACGAGCAAATTCTCTGGGCCAAGGGATGGTGAGGGAACTGAACTTTGGGATGATGCACCTGGTGTCAGGTTAAATGCCTGTTCAAGAGCCTTGTAGCATTGGCCTAACACTTTTTTAGAAACATGGGTGAGGTTACATATTTCGCGAAACGTCCTCGGGACATGAGCTTGCCGACAAGCGATGAATATGCAAGCCGCTATGACAGCATCGAGCGGCTTTCCTCGCAGAAGCTTTTCCTCGTCTGAGCGCTTGTACAGCTGCTTTGCGATGTCGCTAATCGTCTTAGGAAGAGAAAATTGATCACACCAGTTGGAGATGTCACGAAAGGCAGTGAGGAGGTTGCGCTCAGCCCGCGAATTCTGGGAGCGAGAAGCAGCACGCTGCAACTCGCGTGATAACCCAGAGCCCCCATCACGGAAGCTAATGACAGTGTCTAGCTGCTCCATACCTTCCATTAATGGGTCTGAGGCAGCGCCGACACGAGACGGATCATCTCCTTCGTCATTTGCAAATGTCTGAAGATAAAAAATAAGGTTACAGCAGCTTGATGGCAGAAAGAAAAGGGCGTTTCAACAGAGCAAAGACTTACACGCCACTCGCTCCTCGTATCCACAATACGGTCACCCAAGACTAGCCCACAATTCCCGCAAACGAGGTCTCCACTACCAAACTCTTCGACGATGTTTGGATTGGGGTCTCTACACTCGGGGCATATCAGGCGGACAGCCAGGTCAGGAGCAAACGAAGGCGCGGCGAGGGCTTTCGTCTGTGGTGCTGCAAGGGGGAAAGGCTGTGAATAGGCCATTTGCCGAAGAGCGGTAGTGGGAAGGCCCTTGAGCGGGAGCTAGTAGAAAGAGCCGCCCTTGGTGATTCCTTAGAACTAATGAAGTGGAACTTCTGAAAAATGGTTGTGGAGTTGTTGGCCACTAAAAAACATGTTTATAGGAAACCTACTGCAGTGCCAGCAACGCCTTCCACCCGAAGTTGTTGTCTGATACAGCGACGCGGGATGGCGGTCAAGGACAAAGCAACGCTCAGATGACAAATTCAAGTAAAACACGATACAAATAGCTGTAAACAGTCATGATCCTGATTCACCACTACATATATATATACACAGAGCAAGCAAGCTTCGCTAACCAGATTCTACGAGGAGCTTCGTAACTATGAGTGAAATTTACCAAAGTAAGAGAGAAAAGAAATAAAATGCTGCTGTGAAACAACAGAGAATGCTCTACTACGACATAAGGGGTCTTGGCCCATGAGGCATCGATGGGGAACCGCTTGTACCATTCCTAAGCGGTGGGGGAATATATGAGGACCGTGGGGATGTGATGACGGTTTGGTTCACGGGAGATACTATCATAGCTAGCGACGGTGAAAGAGTTTGAACTGGCCGCATGGGAGCAATAGGTGGGGATAGAGGCGTAGGCGGTATATTGCGCCGTTTCATGGAAGGCGCGGCGGAAGTAGATGGGTGGGGGCGGGAGGCATCTTCTGGATTGGCCATGTCATCGGTGTGCTTGCGTTTCTTTGAGGTCGACATTAGAAGAATCGGCTGAGAAGTGTCACTCTGGCGTCGTTGCGTTGAAGGTGGTCTTGCAGGAGTCGACATAGTGGCCCAGCGTGACCACGGAGGCGGAGGAGGCGAGTGATGGTGTACCGAGGGTAGGCTAATCGTGGTAGTTGTTGGGTGATGAGGCGCTGTGGGTGACTGGTGAGAGTAAAAGTCCCGAGGGGAGGAGCCTGGAGGCCTTGGGCTTTGGTGATGACTAGAGTTTGGCCGGGGAGTGGATGTTGTGCTATGAGGTTGCCCTGGAACAAAACGAATGAGTTCTACGAAAAGGGTTTGTTCGTAGGGCGGAGGCATTTTCTTGTAGATGATATCCTTGCTATATGTCTCCATCATTTCATTTGTGTCGATGTACATGTCAGGGTCTGTTTGCTCTTTAAAAATTATGTCGGTAAGATTGAACTGAAGCTTGTAAGCATACATAGTTACTCACCTGATGCTTTTACTCTGACATTGGAGTATTGGTATGGTGTGCCCTTCCGCAAACAACAGAGAGGGCAAGTGAAGCGAGAACCATTAGAATCCCCAGGATAGAAGACGCAACCGGCATGATATAGTTTATTGCACGACTCGCATGGGACGGTGGGGTAATTGAGTAAATAGGGGGTGCGACCTCTACAAATGCAGCGTGTGCCGTCGGACCAGTCTTGATCAACGTCTTGTCCAAAAACAAAACGCGGGCGACGTCGCTTTTTAACACGGGTGACTTGTGTGCGACCGCCGGCGAGGATCCGATGGAGTCCTGCCAGGTCCAGACCAAAAGAAATATCCGGGTTTGGGGAGACGGCGAACTGAATTTTGTAAAGCTTGCGCATAAAATGCCGGACCTGATGAATGTACTTCGCATCTTGATTAACAGGCTGTGAAGTAAATGTCAAAAATTGCCCAATAGTGACGGACAATCGGTCCAGGCGATGTACAATTGTTTCTAGCTGTCTCCAGTCTTCGGAATAATGTCTTGTAATCTCGGGAGCCTTAGTGAGAATGTTTGGAAGATAACAAAAGTGCCAATTCCGTTCCTTGTGAATTGTACCATTCCAGTGATGGTGATCGCAAAATGGACAGGATCCGCCGTTTTTAGCGCAGTCGCCATGGAACCGGGCAAAACAATGGTCACATTGAACTGCATCTGACTGAGCACCTGGCGGAGGGGGGCGGACAGGGGTATTGCATATGCAAGTGAGATATTCATCGGCGGGCGGCAGATTATCATCCGGGTCGGTACATGCAACGACATCGTCGAAGACCGCCTGAGCATGTGGCTGCTCATGTTCATGACAATACCAGGGCAATGTTTTGACCCACTGTTCGTGGAGTTTGACCTGCGTATTCAATTTATCGAAAATTGGGAGCGTAAACATCGTAAGATGGTCTTCAGTATATTTTTTCCATTGCCCGAAGGTTTCAAAAAGGTCTTCTTTGTCGCATTGATATCGATTTCTTAAGACATGTTCGCACCTAGTTTCGAGGTCAAGAGCTATTTCGGCGGTACGTTTGAGATCTTTAACAGAAAGGATACTGAAATCCTTTTCAGCCCGGTTGACCAAACGCATAACATCAGACACCCTGGGTTTTTGAGCGTCAGGCTCGGGTTTGAGCCAAGCCCTTGCCTGTTTATCGAAATCTTTAGCTTTGGCCCTGGCTGCCATGAGGCGATCCAAAACGCCAGGATCCATAGGGATGGAAGGTTCCAGATCCGCAAAATCTTCAAGCTCCTCGATAGTTTTGACCGGTTGTGCTAAAATATTCTGCGCACGTTCCTCCCAATTATTGCCAGCCCTTTGTCTACTTTCCAGCATTCGCAAATGCTTGTTGTCCGAAGGGATATTACACATTCTGCAACGAGTGAGGAGTTGACGAACTTCCTCGAGCGTCATTGACGTATCTTCATCCTCCAACTTTTCTTCCAAGTCTTTGACTAGTTGCTCGCGATCGACGATTTTTTCAACCTCTACAAGCTCGTCCAGGATGACGTTGATCGATGAACCATCCAGCAGCAAACGTTTGCACTCTTGAAGAAATTCCTCGCGGTTCTCGCCAGCTGGCTGTGACCTTAAGAGGCTGCTGGCTTTCTTCTTCGTTTCTTGGGCATGCTGGCCAAGGCTACGAAGGACGGCAATCTCTGGGGAGTCAAAACCAATGTTTTCAACCTCTTGCAAAAGTTTATAGAGATCGTCCAAATTGCGGTCCGGTCGTTCTCCCGGGTCGTCTGTTGCACCAGAAGGTTCGCTCAACGAGGGTCGCCCACGAGATTTCCGAGAACGCTTGCGACTTTGTTTTCTTATGGTGAAAGTGTTCGCAGCATCTACCCATTCGTTAGCTTTGTTGACACACTTGCGCAAAGTGTATAGCTCAGAAAGGGGGTAGTTGATACGATCCCCTTCAGCAAGTAAAGCTCGGAGGGAACGGAGAGGGGGCCGAGGGCTTTCGACAAGCAACTTATTTAGTTTCGCGCGCCAGGTCGACGGCATTGCAGAGCGCTCCGTGAATTTCGCCTGCGTATCGAGGAGTTCTCGGTCTGCAAACCGTTTACGTAACGTCAGTTTGTGATTCGGGCGGTCTTCGCAGAGTAATTCGGCGTGTTCGACGCAGGCAACATTGTTGGTACATTGGCACTTGACGAAGGAAAGATAGCAGAAGGCTTTGCAGATTGTGCACTGATATTGGTCGTCAGGGCGATCCTCCTCTTCGAGTACTTCCAGTAATCCCATGCTTCGCGATTTCATGCGATTGCGCATCTCTCTGTTTGTCATCTCTATGAGGCTCTGGTGCAGCCTCCAACATGTTTAGGATGCCGGATAACATAGTAAAGGGAAAGGCTCACCATGTGGCGGTTTTGATAGACTGTGATTGTTGAGTTATAGTAATCAAAAGCTCGTCATGGGAGAAGACAGGTAGTTTTCGGTGCTCTCTGTATCTTTGAACGCATTCACGGCCATAAGGCAACCAGTCGGGTAAAGCGAAATTAACGGCTTCATTAAAGTTGAGCTAGTGAGAAGCGATGAGCGCAGAAGGTAGGAAAGTGCAGTGTCACATACGCCATGATTAAAACCCGCATGATAGGCCTTCGGGAACGTGATAACGAATTCGCCTGCTCGCTGGTTGCAACCATATACTCGTACACCTGCGTCGGTGACTCGCTTGGGGTTCATTAGAGTAACCAATTGGAAAAGTAGGTCGGGTTGCGCTTCAAATAGGTCGGGGGCTTCGCACTTAATGGCTGACTCAAACTTTTCCGCATCCTCGCCAGGTATGCCATACCATGTCTTAGTTTCACCCCAATGCACTAAAAACATTTGAGCAGTGAGCAATCTGCCTATCGGAGAGTACTTACTATAGTTGATGCTGTATGTATAGTGATCCTGTAATGCAACGTATGATCAAAAAATGAAGACTAGAGGTCAGATGACGCACCTCGTTGTGCCAGCAGAACGTAGAAAACATCATGCCTACATATGTCCACGGGACTGTCATACCTGATATGTCGGATTTGATGAAACGAAGTAGAGAATCAGATTCGATTGGTATGTTATTGAGATTCCATGGATCTTTCGAATAAGGATCTAATGGATCTGTCTCCATAGTAGGCATTGCACTGGGAGTGACGACAGTCAAAACTGGTCAGATATAATCTGTTGGGTTCCACATACCTCCCGTGTGTTGTGGAGTGAACATCTGCACCATATTCCACTTCAACAGTCTCGTCCTGGGACTGCACCAAACGCCAGAACTCGTTCTCAACATCAAATTCTGAGACAGTTACATCACCGATCAAATTCACTTTCGGATCATTTGGTCGGTGGGATCCATTCGATTCAGGCACATGTGTTATCCACCATCGCCGCCTGAATTCCTTATCACGAGCTTGAAAACTGGAAAGACTATGTTCTTCGCCTTCGTCGAAACCAAAGTCCCCGCCGGTACCAGAAAGGCAGGTGTAGCAGAACCACTGGTCCTTCGGAATGACCGACAACGGGGGCTGCAGACAGAACATGTGAAAGCCTGGACGATCATTGAGGTAAAAGTGCTGAAGTGCCAAAGGTACAACGCACCACAATCACAGCCGTCACAGAGCAGCATTTCTTCGCCACGATTCTTTTTGTGACAAACTTCGCAATTTTGCTGGGTCCCGCTTATTATTGGAGGCTCATCAGCTAATGACAAGGCATGCCATACCTCATTCGTTCCTTTGGCGTCGTCCCTCTTTGCCTTGTCATAGAAAACAGGCGCGGGAACAACAGGAGAAGTGGCACTAGATGGCTTTTTGGAGCCCGCTATAGTGCATGAGGGGAAAAACGTTTGATATAAACGAGATAAGTAGACATACAGGGTGTATCTTGGGCTCTCGTACTTCTTCGTGGTCTGCCATCGGCACCGCGCGATTCGCTGTCATCAGGGGGTTCTGAAAGTGGACTGGAAGTTGCAGTAAGAGGACTGGATGGAGGACTCGCTTCACCAACGGTGCTGTCTGTGACACTGGATCGAGATAATTTTCCTGCAGACTGAATATTGACGTGGGTTCTGAGTTGTGGGTCGTGTGAGGCGGGTGTCATGCCCGGAATGTTCTTAGCTTTTTCGCAGAAGTGCTCGTAAGGGAGGATGACGCGGGCATAAGAGTTCTTGATTTGCGTGGATAAACCCGGAATTCCGCGATATCCAAGAATTCGTCCGATGTCCGACCATTTTCTATCTCGATTAACCTACGATGACCGTCAAAAAAACTAAACACTTGTGGCGCAGATGTGAATTCACCGTCTCGTAGCCACCCAATTTTTGAACCTCTTTTCGTAAAAGCCAAAGGTCAAGTGGCTTGTGATTTACAGTCGGTACAGCAACTCGAGCATTGCCCTGTTGCTTGTGATACTGATAGAGCTGTTCCAAAAAATTCAGTTTCGCTCTAGAAGATGCCTCGATCGAATTCAAGCATTGGAGACGGGTTCGGAAACGGAAATTCTAGTTACAGAAAAAGTTAGTCCGACTTGATGCAAAAACAAGGTGTAACATAACATACCTCAGTATCTGTAACGAATGGCATCTTCCAACCTACAGGTGGGATTACTTTGCAAATTCCGTAATCCTTGGCGTGCTCAGAGATAGACCGAATATAACTCATCGGATCCTTGAACTCTTCTGAGGTTGGAAAGTACTCGGGACAATCTTCTAAGCCAAACGGGCGAGGATCCTCCCCTGTAGACCGTAGACGAGGGCTCTTTGTCTTGACCGAAGACAAATCCAGGGTCACAGAAACAGGAATAGGAATACTCATGCCTTGGTCTTCATCTCCGGGATTAGGTGAAGTCGATCTCATGTGGTTGTTCAGAGCTGCGAGTGCTTCAGTCTTTGATTTTCGGGGCGCTCTTTTTGATTCGTTCGTGGGGTTCTGAGAGTCTGTCTGCTCCTGTTCCCTGGCATCAGGGTCTGAATTAATAGGTGTGGCGCCCTCTACAAGAATATTTAAGGATGAGGTAAAAGTGGCCGCAGGTTCATTGGTAAAATGGGTGGGCAAAGTGGTAGAACTGGCTGATGAGGGGCTCTCGGCACGAAACCTGGGAGATTTGCCGCGACGAGAAGGAGTGCCTCTCGGAGAGACGCTAGAGGAAGTTGCGTGCATGAAGCTGAAGCCCCAGCAGTATTTTAGAGGGACTTTGGATGAGTTACTGACAACGTTTCAGCGGTCGCAAGGCTCGAGGGAGTGAGTGGCGGAGTATGAACTGCGTTCATGTTATGTGATTTGATGTACGGCCGTGGGTAATTCTGCCTTTTTTAGTTCTTCCCTTTTGTCATTCATCCCGAGAAACTCTGGAATGGCCTGCTCCACATTGCAAAAATCAAACTAACAGTATATATCTCTCGCAAAATAAACCAGCTAGCAATCCTGCACTTGTTTGAAATTTTTACAATGGCTTGCACAACGGAACAACGCCCTGCCCTGAACCTTAAAATCTGTTCACGTGGCCAACACATCCATCGGGAGGTTCTTAATTTGGCACTGCCTGTACTCGAATTTTGCTTTAGGTCACCCTAGTATATGGTACTAATAGGACAATAGACCACTGGTAGCGTCCTTTTATCAGTCTTGGCAAACTTGTTTTTCAATACTGAAATTTTTTGGCAACCCCTAAATTAGTCTAGACAGTGGGAGTGAAAGCAACACAATACAGTGTGGCTTCCATTCATGGTAACCATCCGACAGCATGGTATGTACATACCACAGTGCCTACTCTCGAAGCTGCAACGTGAAAAATGAGAATGTTCCAGAAAATCTGGCAGGGAGGCTGATAGATCGTCATGGATTGCAGATGCGATATCACCCTGAATAAGGAGGCAGCTGATATAGATTCAGAGTGACAGAGATGGCCCCCGAATCAGTGCCCGATCAGATCAGATTGACAGCCTATTGCAACACTTGATACTTTTACTCGTCCTGTGCATGCTAAACAGTGTACTAGCCCCGCTCTCTGCTTTCCACTAGATCCCTCTGAAATTATCGGTCCCGGGTATTAGAGGCGTAAAAGCAAACCAGGTTAACCAGGTCAGGTGGCTGGCTGCAAATGAATTGTAACTCCGCGAACGTTATTAGTCATAATGATATTCAACGAATGCGGCATAAGCACGGCTCTACAACTCTTGTAGTCAAGAATGGAATTTTTACTCATATATAGCGCGCATATCTAAATGTTTACCGTCTACTCCTAAAACCAAGCTTCACCTCCCCAATAACGCCGACCCACGCGGATTATGACTATCAGACCGATAGCGATTTTGGCCGCGTCAAAAACAAAGTACGCCTTTCGTGGCCCGATGAAAAATGCAGTGCCTGCAAGAGCCGCCAACATCCATCTCACTGAAGGAACTCGTTTAAACCTACCAATCAAGTGGCATCCAATCAGATTACGCCACGGCAGGCCAGAGCTGAGACAGATGACTTACTTTTGCCGTTCAATCAGGGGGCCGGTAGTCCAGGATGCAAAGTCAACCAAAATCAGGAATGGTGCGACGTTCAGAAAATCGTGGTCTCCATCAAAAGGGGTTGTCAACCCGGCCGTGACTAGAGTCCGTGCCCACACGGCTAGCACGGGCGCCACAAATGGGAGAAGCCAGGTCATGAGTAGTAGGAAATGCATATTATGGTTTAAATTATCAGCCATGAATTTTTTCAGCGGTGACCGTTGCGCTACATATTTGTGCTCTTCCGTGTGCTCCTCCGGCATCTTGGTATTTTGCAAATTGCCATCTGCATCCGCTACCCGGATCAATGGAATGGCTGTGCCAGCAGCAGCGGATGATGGCGTAGAGCCGAAAGCCTGGCTAGCAAACTTGGCAGACTGTGCACAGTTGAAGAGATGTATAAGCCAGCAGCCCAAGAAGGCTACTTGCCAAGGCACAAGGAGAAATATAAGGGCGAAAATCAGTACCATCGAGATGATTGTGCTCCGCCTAACACTAGCATTCTCGCGGACTCTAAATCTTTTGAATTTGTTAGATAGATATGGAAATGAAAATATGCGCCTACCTTCCGAAAACCAGGGAGCTGACGGCGCCAATAGGCCACATCAGGCAAACAAGCACTAACCAACTCACACAAACCAAGCCGCAAGCAATGAGGACTAGAAGTGGCGCTATCAGCGAAAATAAAATATCGCCTCCCATTCCAAGATAATAATCCCTAGAAATAGGTAGCAATGCGGTCACGAAAGACGCGAGAAGTAATATTTTGAAGGTACGTCGAGTAAAATTCGATAGGGATTCCTCGACAGTCGGCATAGCTTTTAGAGTGAGTTAATTATGCACAATGGGTTACTGATGGCTGGGGGTTAAACAAAGATGGAATCGTACCTGCACCACGGTCAGCCACTCCCCACGATGTGAACAGGATTATAGCTACGACGCCCGCTGCCCAGCTTACTAACGTTGTGAGATATCTTGATCCCCAACGTCCTAGGGTAGCAGGCCAATCTATGCTTATAGAAAATCCCAGCATGTTGCATCCAACCGTTCCAGATGAGTATATGACAAGTTCAAGCGGCGTGCGTGCCGTGGACGAGACATATGGCGCAAATGTATGCGAGTGGAGGAGGGTGCGTTCTTTTTGTGCATCTATAACAAAATAGTGGGTCTCAACAGCGTGAGAGGTATGAGATATCATTGGTGGTAGAAGCGGATCTACCTCTGTCGTCAAAAATAGAAATGAGGGAAGATACGAAGAAAAGAGAATCACCTGAGCACCGTTCTTCCTTCTGTACTTTAATTGGCGTGTATTTATACACGATCAAGGCGCTAGAAAATAGACTCGAAAAGACAAAATGTGATCGCAAAGCCATTTTGTCTACCCAAAGGACATCTGTACTTCTAAACAATAAAGCTGGAGGATAGATGTTAGGCGAATATACCGTTGAACACAAAGCAACCTCACATAACATGTTAGGGCCTTTGATAGCCTCTTTTTCAGGATTAAGTCCTGCTACTACCCAACCTCTCCCATCACCGTCTTCGACTCTAACGCCAAACCAGCGCTTCTCGTTAGCTGTGCCAGGCGTGATATCAGCCTCGAATGCCGCCACCCCCTCTGACTCATCTGCTCCTTCGCCAGCGATGGGGAATGGTTTTCCAGATACCGGAAACGGGATGAGTTTGAGGGCAGTAGGCCGCAAAGGACTACAAGTCAGTCCCTCCTCGTTAAAAGAGGCGGAGCACATGTACCCTGAGGCGCGAAGAGGGATGGGATGGTGTGGGCCTACGAAGTCGATAGATCCCATTCCGACGAGAATAACGGCTTTTGCGGATGTCTTGGCTTGTGTGGCCCCAGATGGCACGGGAAAAAGGTATGTAAAAGAGCCCTGAGGGCGTACGAGCGCGAGATGTGCTTCGGACATATATTTGTACGTCGTTTCATTGGTTAGGATAAATTTCCTCTCAGATCCTGAAGAGGCGCTAGTACGTGGGGGCAGAGTGTGCCCATCACGTAGCCACCTATCCAAGACATCACTTCTGCTGTTCGGCGAAGGCTCCGCAGCAAGGTCGAGTGCAGCTCGTGCGATACGCCAGCGCACCTGGTGACACCACACCATCTCACGATGACCGACGCCAGTCCAGGCACCCTCCAAAGCAGAGGTAAATACTGTACGTCGAAAGCGAGCGTTGTCCGTACTAGCAGGAAGTATGCATGACTCTGAGGGGATCATCATGTCCGTTGCGCCGCCGCATAAGGAAATGATAGGAGTGGGGTCTGTGTTGAGGACCTTTCTATTTCTAACATAAATTCTGTCTACACGGGAGTCAAATCGTGCCGGAGGGAGCGTATGTGGCGTAGACATGGTGATGATAGCGGATACGTGTGAAGACGGCAAGAGCGAAGTTGCGACGACGCCCCCCATGGAATGACCCATTATGACAATCGAAGTATTTTGCGGGTATAACGAGAGGATGTAAGATATTGCTTGTGAGGTGTATGAAACCTCAGAGTCGATGGTTGGACCATGAAAAGCAGAAAGGTCTTCGTTAAATTCCACTAAACGAATATCGTTAGACCAACGCGCCTAAATTTTTCTGGTTGGTGAGATAAAATTATCCAGAACCTAAGCCTTTCTCCCAGCTAACCCACTTGAAACAACCGATACTAAACACAGCCGAATTTGGATGGCTCACCTGCAAAGAAATCAAGAGGCCTCGATCCGCGCAAGGAGAACTCGGGGGCGATGGTATGAGGAGAACTATAGAACTGCCTCGCGGCGGACGACGCAATCGAACGAACTTGACGCGATGAGCCTGCATTGCCAGGGATGAACAGTACAGGTGTGCCTTGGAGCTTTCCAGCATACGCAGCGGTGTCATTCGTTACTTTGTTCCCAGAACGAGTGTAAACGACATACCTGATCGTTGTCCCACCCCACTTCTCGATACAACCATAACGAATAACGATTGGCGAGTGGCGTCCATGACATGTTAAACTCAGTTTGGGGGGAATATGACGGAGACATCCACGACATCCGACATCCTTGGGGTGAAAGGTCATCGGCAACGTCTCGTGTCGTGGTGTAGAACAAGGCTAGCAAAATGAGGGAGGCCAAGGCGAGCACGAACGTCATACATGGTGGCATTAAACAACCCTAAAAAGCTTTGAGCTCATGCCAGCGATAAAGACACGTGTAATCGATATTTCCCTTCAAACAGAATATTTAAATGACAGGATTGATTGAATGAGCTATGGTAGTACGGATTGCAATACGAATACGGTGATGGTGGTGCAATGCAAGGTAGGAGGTGAAAGGGTGCATTCAACCCCAGCGGAGGGGATAGTAAGAGGATGTATAATAACATAAGGCCAACAGAAATGTAGAATAACGTCTACTCCTCAGCAGGTGCTTCCGCTGCTTCTTCTTTCGCATCAGCTGGTTTATCGGCTACGGTCGATGCTACGTCAGTCAAGAATGTATCAAATATGATCAAGAACTAACCAGAGTCTTGCATGTCTGATGTCCAGAGAGTAAGGTTATCCCGAAGCAACTGCATGATCAGTGTAGAGTCCTTGTAACTCTCCTCCGAGAGTGTATCAAGCTCAGCAATAGCATCGTCGAACGCTTGCTTGGCAAGATGGCAGGCACGATCAGGGCTATTCAAAATCTCGTAGTAGAATACGGAGAAATTGAGTGCAAGACCAAGACGAATGGGATGTGTGGGTGGGAGTTCGGTAACGGCAACATCAGAAGCAGCCTTGTAGGCTTCTAGGGATTTGTCCGCGCTTTCTTTGCGCTTATCGCCTGTCGCAAATTCGGCGAGATAACGATGATAATCGCCCATCCTAAACAATAGTCAGAATTTGAAATGAGGGGGAAAAAGGTAACAAAATTACATCTTATGGTAGAAGACCTTCGATTCGCCTGAAGCTGCCGATGGGATCAAGTGCTTGTCGAGAACGTCCAGGATATCCTCGCAGATTTTTGCCAGCTCGCCCTCGATCTTCTCCCTGTAGCCTTTAATCATAGATACTTGGGCCTCATTACCCTTCGATTCCTCCTTCTGCTCAATTGAAGAAACGATTCTCCAAGAGGCACGACGTGCGCCAATAACATTTTTGTACGCGACAGATAGGAGGTTGCGCTCCTCCACGGTAAGCTCTTGGTCTGACGATGCGACTTGTTTCATGTTTTCGACCATCTCTGTGGCATTACAAAAGAATTGAGAAAAAGAAATCACTCTCTAAATGAGAGCAAACTCACCCTCATATCGCTCAGCCTGCTCAGCGAGCTTTGCAAGGTAGACAGAATCTTCGCGACTGGCCGGCATCTGACATAAATAACACGACAATTAGATGCTGAGGTGGACGCGATGACGCGTCAAAGACGTACATTGAAATATTAGGGATTTGGGTAGAAGGGGATTAGAAACGTGTAGTGGGTGTAAACGACGTAGAGGGGGGTTGCTGATAGACGATGATGTTTGGGAATTTGTTGGAGAAGTAGTTTGGGATAAAAAGCAGGCTGGGCAGAGGGTTATATACCACGTGACGCGGCCCATCAGGGCAAAGGGTTAGCGTTGTTGGACAACGTGACCTTTTCCAAAGAAGTTTCCAAATTCGCTTATTCTGGTGATGATTCAATCTGTTTCAATTTACAATTGAATTTGTAAATACCATGGCCTCTGCTACCGCTCTCAAGTTCCTCACCGTCCCGGCCACCGCCAAGCATACTGCTACTGTTATTATCTCCCATGTATCCACCTGTCCATCTTTCTTACCGAGTATCTATTTACAATGGTCATGTAGGGCCTTGGTGACTCGGGCCATGGCTGGAAACCAGTCGCAGATCTTTTTCAAAAAGACCCCGCTCTTGCGCACATCAAATGGGTTCTACCCCATGCGTAAGTCTCATATTATGATCGGAAGCGATTGGCCATCTGCTAAGGTTTACACAGTCCAGCTCGACCAGTTACTGCCAACGGTGGCGCAACAATGCCTGCATGGTGTGTTCAAATCACGTAGCATGAGTAATATTTGGAATCTCGTCTCAGGTATAATGTCATCGCCTTTGGGTTCAAGACCCCCGAAGACGAGGCTGGCATGCTAGAGTCAAAGTCCGCGATCGAGCAGCTGATAACAGCTGAGATCGATTCTGGCTTGGATCCTGGCCGCATCGCTCTGTTTGGCTTCAGCCAAGGCGCAGCAATGTCTGTCCTTACCGGCTTGACGAGTCAAAGAAAGCTTGCTGGTGTTGGCGTTTTAAGTGGCTGGTTGCCTCTACGCGCCAAGTTTCAATCGGTACGTTACTTGAGCACCTTAGTATAATCTACACTCAAAAATCTATTATAGATGGCCTCAGCGCACGTATCGACCACTCCTATCTTCTGGGCTCATGGCGGGCAGGACCCGATAGTGAGAGCTGAATATAGCAAGGCTTCAACAGAGTTCCTGACCCAGGAACTCGGAGTTCCGCAAGCTGCCCCAGGTGAAACGAATGGTCTAACATATCATTTTTACGAAGACATGGACCACTCTACTAACGCGGACGAGATAAACAAACTCAAAACATGGATTGGGAAGATCTTGCCGAGTACTTCCTAGTTACGGATAAGGCGGCGATTATAAATCTTTTGCGGCCTTAACTCCCTATCTCGTCACTGCTTTGATTTCCCATCGTTTGCACAAAGAATAGGAATGCTTGTAACAACCCCTATCCTATCTGATGGAAATGGCATAACTGGTTCAATCGCGCTACCTTCGTGTGCTCCAACCTACGCTACCGCATCTTTACGATGCCAATAAAATGACATCTCGTTGTCAGAACACGATGATGCAACATCGTTTTATTCGGTCGCCCCGACTCTCAGCTGAGCCACCACAGTCTGACGCATGATCTACAGTAGCGTTTGCCTGCGTCGCAACGGTTGACAGCGTGTGATCGGTCTTGTTCGCGATAAGGCCTACATTTCGGCGGCTTACACTTCCCTTTCTGAGGGCACCCTGTCAACTACAGAGACATTCTAAACCTGTTGTGACGCTGAACAGAAGTGGATGCCGGGGCCGCACTTGTGGCAACGGTCAGACGACTTATAATAACAGGCTACGCCTGATACTGGGTGGAATATCAAAAATCGACTTGACGCCATTCATCAGGCTAAACAGTATAGCCAAGTTCTTACACAATAAATCGTGCCAACAACGCCGCCATTGCTGCGATTTGAGTCACAGATAGGGCTGCCCAGACATTGACTGTTTGACCTTCCAACTCGCCAAGTCCAAGAAAGTATCAAGGAGTATTTGACAAGACAAAAGCACGTTCTGTTTTCGCGCTACTGTTCGCCGTAAAAATATATAATCTAGCAGAGCCATCACATGTATAGTTGGTGAGATTGATGTTGACATCATGATACTAAGTTTATTTACATACTGCCGGCCATCTGCGTCAGCCTGAGCACGTCGATTATACCTATGTGTCACCTTTCACGTTGACCGGCACAGTAACTGATAACTGACATAGCTAATACATGTCCGAACTCACGGCAGTAGCATCACAGGGTGTGGTAGCCGCACCGGCTGCAAAGCAAGGAGAACCATCTGCCCTGAAGAAATTTTTGCCAATTGTTCAGGTATAGCTTAGCCTAAACTATTGACGAGACACTTGTAATGTTAATGATATGCTTCATCTATAGCAGGTCTTTTTCGCGTTGCTACTGTCATACCTAGGCAAGACTCCCATTTGCGTTACCTTGTTTCATTGATAATTTGGGCTTCCAGTTGCGAAATATCTTGTTTCCCCCTCTACCGACCAGCCGCCTGCCCCCTTGGATTCTATCCCTTCTCTCGAGTTCCTTACTGTCCCGCCCGCCTCCAAACACACGGCCACAGTTATAATCTCCCATGTGAACTTTTAGATTGAAACATTTCAGAACTATCACAAAGTATTAACAGTGAATTAGGGCCTCGGTGACTCAGGTCATGGTTGGAAATCGGTGGCGGATCTCTTTCAAAAAGACCCCGCTCTGGCACACATAAAATGGGTTCTCCCTCGCGCGTAAGTTTCCTATCGTAAACCGGAGCATATCTATCTATTCGTTTGCTTAAGTCCAGTACGAAAAGTTACGGCGAACGGAGGCGCAGAAATGCCTGCATGGTGTGCTTGAGTTACCTAACAACGTCTACGCATCAATAATTAAACCAATTCTTGTCTCAGGTATAATGTTATTGCCTTTGGTTTCAAGACCTCTGAAGACGAGGCTGGCATGCTAGAGTCAAGGTCCGCGATTGAACAGCTAATAACAGCTGAGGTCGATTCTGGTTTGGATTCTAGTCGTGTCGTTTTGTTCGGCTTTAGTCAGGGTGCAGCTATGTCTGTTCTTACCGGTTTGACCAGTAAGAGAAAGCTTGCTGGTATTGGCGTGTTAAGTGGTTGGCTACCTTTACGGGCCATGTTCAAATCGGTGCGTTGTTCAAGTTAGTGCAACTTACTACGCATAGTCTATATACCGTTCTTCCAGATGGCCTCGCCCCACGCATCAACTATTCCCATATTCTGGGCTCATGGTGGACGTGATCCTATTGTAAAGGCTGAGTACAGCAAGTCTTCGAAAGAGTTCCTCATGCAAGAACTCGGCATTCCACAAGCCGCTGAAAACGAAGTCAATGGCATCACCTACCACTTTTATGGAGACATGAATCACTCTACCAACATGGATGAGCTTAACAAACTGAAAACTTGGATTGGAAGGGTCTTGCCAGGCAATTCCTAGTATGTCGGGAAGTTGAATCTACGACGTCGCCGTTGGCTAGACTAGGCTCGTTATCATTTTCGTCGACTTATTGTTGTCCGTCAATAGTCTTGATGTATACACACAATAGATATCTTATCTGACCGTGCAAACTGTGCCGATCGGCGGTGTACGTACAGTTTATTTTTCACGTTAACATCTTTTACTGTAATACAGTGTCTTAAACTTATCAATACTAGGTACGTGCTTACGACCTCCATATCAATTGCTAGTGTGAAAAAACTAACATGGCACGACATTTCTGGGTGTTCAATCCGTGCTGTAGCTAGAAAATGAAGTAGCCGAGGCTGGCCCGTGGGACATTGGTTCCAAAAGGAATTTGCAAATAGTAGCGTCTGCCAGAGGCTTTCATCATACAAACATTCGACACCATGTCTGAAGCGGCACCAGCTACTGCCGGCCCAGCTGCGGTAGCAGCAGAGCGGGGAGGACAGTCGACACTGAAGAAATTCCTTGGGATTGCTCAGGTAGGTGCTTCTTGAAATTGGGTGACTCGTCTAGTGACACTGTAGGCATTATTCATAGCAAGTCTTCTTTGCCTGGGCGATCACAAATTTAGGCAAGTGCTGCTTCGTTTCAACTTGGGTTTAATTGACAGCCTCCAGCTACGAAATACTTTACTTCCTCACCTACCAATCAGCCGCCTACTCCATCACCTGTGAAGTCTGGAGAGTCGGGAGTGCCTGCTATAGACCCATTTAAGCTACCACCTGTTCACGCACAGCCCGCATGGGCGCTTGGCCAAACTCTAGACATGCATGTTTACCTGTCGACTGCTCCGCTTGGCCAGGCGTTCTCTACCTCGAATTGGCGGAAACAACATGACAAGGACTTGCCGAAGTTCGTTTGGCAGAATCTAACATTTGGAGACTATAGTGCGACATATAAGGCTGAGTTTGACGTGAAGTTTCCAGAAGTGAGCGGAACCTACTTTTCGAGCTTGAGTTGATTAAACAAAGCTGCTTCTTACTTAGAGCGTTCGTCACAATGGATCGTTGTGGATGGACGTTTTTCTCACCAAGGATGGTGCTAGCCCTGATCCTTACAATGCAGCGTTCAAGCCTGAAAATATTCATCATGTTCGAAAGCGTAAGTTTTTGTTGAAAAAATATACAGGGCCAACCTCTTATATTCTCAACAGTCCTGACACCCTATCTTCCGAGGCCCAAAGTACGGAGAGAGAAAAAGCTTCTGGGAGGCGCGGAGATGGAGCAGGAGCTAGAAGAAGAGGTAGCGCGCACACCAATTACCGTTTGCCATCAGCGCTGATATTTCTCTAGTCTGATGTAATTATACCACACTGGCAAAGGGTGAGCATCTGATGACACACATAATTGCCATTTTGTGTGACACCGATCCCGTTTTTCTATAGAATATTACCCTGGCATTGATCTCGGACGGGGCAAAGATTCCCTATAATTCCTTGCCGCCGCCTGTTTTGGAACGTTCGTATCTACGGTTTAACTCGCCTCTGTGAATTTCGGCTGACTATTCCGAAGATGTTCATCTCGTTCCTGACGAGAGAGACGACACTGGAGCGATAGGTTTCTACAAGCCTATAGTCTTTTCGAATGAATTTTGGCATCTGCGTGAACACTACATCGAAATCAACTCAACAACCGCATCGCTTCCAATACAGATCGTCTTTCAACCCATGTCTTACTTCAAGTTCCAATTGTTTGCAACTATGACAAGCGGATTCAATGAAGCTGCAAAACAGCAAGGTGCAAGCGCGGGTGCTGAACTGGATGAAGTCAAGCGCATGCTCCTCGAGACCAATCCATGGTTCCTTGCACTGACTGGTCTCGTCAGTCTTTTACACGTTCTGTGAGTGATCTGGCATGGGTAGGGTTCGGCAAATTTATTCGTCTCGATCAGGTTTGAGATGCTTGCGTTTAAGTCGGACGTTTCCCACTGGCGCCACAAGAAAGAGATGGTCGGTGTTTCCGTGAGGTGAGGATCTTGACATCCTGGATATTATTGGCTACTAAATAAATATAAATGCTTGGCCTATAGAACGGCAAGTCGCCCAAAACTGTTCATACGCTTTGAGAGATACTCATGCATGATACAGATTGTCACCAATGTTTTTGTACAACTCATTGTTCTCCTCTACCTCATTGATAACAATGAGAACACCAGCTGGGTGGTCCTATTCGGATCAGGCACCGGTGTTCTTATAGAGGCCTGGAAGGTTTTCCATTTCAAAGTTTATCTCCATGTGCTTGCATATCTCATCATGAAATCAGATAACAAAGGCTGTGGACATCAACGTGATTCCTGCCCCAGCTGGTTCTCTGTTGCCATATAAGATCGATGTCAGAGGTGCTTTGAGTTGTTTACCAAATGTCTGTCGATATCTTATGGGTTACGTTCAGATAAGCATGTACTCAGCGAGGATGAAAAGAAAACGCAAGAGTAAGTTTTCTCTACATATGATCTCATGTCGCGTTCTGTTGAACTAACTATATAATGCCAGATATGACAAACTGGCCTTCCGATACGTTTCTTATGTCGCAATTCCACTGCTTATGGGATACACCGGGTATTCTCTACTATACAATACACACAGGGGATGGTATAGTTTCATCATTTCAACGCTCACCTCTTTCGTATACATGTTTGGATTTGTGAGTACCATCGCCCTGGGATTTTCTACGCAGTTGATGAGAGATGTTTTCCCCGTAGGCCCAGCTTGTTCCCCAATTGATCATCAATTACAAGTTGAAGGTAAGACGGACATCTCCGAACAGCACGCGTCACCGCTCATTGTTTTGATTCAGAGTGTGGCGCATATGCCCATGAAGGCCATGATATATAAAACTCTTTCCACAGTCGTTGATGATTTTTTTGCGTGAGTCGTTTTCCCGTTTGATGTGCACATAACGGCATTTTGACTGCATTCCCTTGGTAGTTTTTGTATTAAGATGCCGTTCTTGCATCGCTTAGCTTGCTTCCGGTATTTCCGTCCTAGCCAACCACTTGGTTTAGCGCCGACTAATGCTTGTCATTTATGAAACAGCGACGATGTTGTATTCCTCATCTTTTTGTATCAGGTATGTGGCTGTGGTACCCAGGAACTCCATTGACCCCGATGATAAATATAGCGTTGGATCTATCGGGTTGATCCTAAGCGCGTCAACGAGTATGGGCAAGTCATGGCAGAAGATGTCGCCAGACTTGAGAAGGAGACCAAGAAGACGCAATAGGGCGACAACTAAGAGGACCTGGTTACATATTGATTTGAGATGGGTGGAGAACGAGGACAGATGTGATTAACTCAGGTCAAAACGGCGGCAGTCTCCGTCCGTTCCTGTACACGCGGATATATGGTTACATACTCCACCGTCGCGGGGGTGAATGTGTAGTTTGTGAGAATACAAAGGCATTTTTACCCAGGCAGTCAACGTGGCAAGTGCTGGTGGATGACGTCTAGTGTGGGTCATTTAGCCTCAAGCTTGACAAGTGAGATGAACGATAAAGGACTGTGCACTGCGGCAATGATACACACTTTTTTTTTTCCAACCAGCGGTTGATAAGGCACAATAGCCGGAGCAGCAGTGACATGCACGCATATGTAGAGGACTAAATTGAGATCCAAAAGTCAACCTACTTTTGTCCCGGTATCCGACTCGGAACCGTCCCACCGTTCTCTCTCTCATCCGTCCGTCTGTCTGTCTGTGCCACTGCGCCTAACTACAGCAGCCCGCCCTTTACATGGCAGGCCCTTCCAATGGTGCTCCTGAGGCCCAATTTGCCTGCAAATGCCTCAACATTCGCATTTTACCTGCATCGCCGCATTCGTCAAACCCAGATATGCCTCGGGACCCCGATTTTACTCAAGTCTTTGTTGGCAAAGAAGGAATTACAATCGTCAGTGATAGGCTCTTACCTTAAGTATTTTATTCAGTCTTTCTAGGCTCATCCTCCGATAACTGTGAGGACTCGGACGAGAGGAGTACCCGTGACTGGTTCATCTCGATTCTCCCGATACACCACCGTAACCTGCCTGTTGTGTAATTTGTTGGTTTACCGCGTTTACCAAATATATTCTGCGGACGTAGAAGGAAAGGACGGTCCTGTCCTCCCTACTGAGAACTGGGTCGAACGCGACGTACTGAAGAGCCTGAGTGGTTGGATCGATGTGCACAGAGACTGTTTGGTGAGTCCCAAGTAAAATTTCTTCGTAACTCATCTACCTTCGTGATTACGGCCTTCTTTTTTGAAATCGAAAATTTGATCATGCACAACAGAGCTAACATCATCTCACTGCAGACTAACGATGCAATCGAACAAGCACAGTCATCAGAGTCCTCCTATTCAAGCTCTTTTGGGCTTGTACTGCCATCGCTATCATCCCCCTCGACGGGTTTAGACTTGGCTGTTGAAAGGCCACCATCACGCTCGTCGATGTCATCTCCACCACCTCCTCCGAAGTTTTTTCCCAATATACCGCCTGTCTTTCTCCCACCTCCATATACACCATCCCACCCTGTTTTTGAATACCTCGCGTCTTTAGCTGAGAACGAGTCCCAGATTATCCGAGATTCGGCTGAAGTTTTTATGACCGAGCAAATGAGGCTTAAGTCCTCGGAAATTCAGCGCGCCGACGATCTCCTCAGGAGGAGGGTAAACGCTCTATGGAAAGTTTTCAAAGATAATCTTGGCCATATCCAACCGGAAAAAGTATCTCCAAGGAGACCCTCTTCGAGATCTAGAGAAAGGTTCGCCACCAATGACTACCACAGGCTACCAACCGTAACACCAAATGCTATCCGCGATTTTAATCCAGCCCGTGAAATTCGTGGCAGATCCTTTTCTCCACCCGCACCTCGTGTTTCGGCTTTATCGCAATCCCTTGCCACATCGTCCTTTCACCATCCAAGACCAAGGGCGACCACCACCTCTCCTCCTCCAGCTAGGGACCGCTCGCCTTCCCACGAGTCGTCCCATTCAGATTCTTATACCATAGGCTCTTCCACTATCGTTGCTCCACACTCCGTAGATGGAACAAATATTTTAAAAATACGGCGCAATGTCAGCGAAGCTATCGATACGGCCACTAGCTATCGGTATTTTCAAACTCTCGAAGAGGACATGGCCCGTTTGAGAAGGGGTCGAGCGTCGGACCAAAACAGACCTATATCCGATCAAATTCAGCCAGACAATTCTTCTCAAGCTACTGACACTAAGAACGCTAATAATGATATGGCGGCGAAGCGGCCTTCGGGATCACGAACTATCACTGAGAAGTCTCCGGCCAAAGTAGAAGGTCAACCTTACGAAGAGCCAGTTTCTCCATCACGTGGTCGAGAGAAGTCGAAAGGAAGCCGAAAGGTAACATTCAATGTGAACCCTGCTGTTGTGACCATTAAGAGGGAGGTCAACGCCGAGAAGGAGGAAGAAGAGGCTCTGGCCTACCGAGAGGACAGAGGTATGTAATTTCCTTTTGTATTACATCTCACTAATTTCTTTTTAGACCTGATTTTCGACCTTGAAGATCTTGAAGCAGAAGACTCTGGGTCGCCTGGTAATTCGCAGTCAGCTCGTCTACTGGTCGAACAGCCCAGTGCTCCAGTTCGACCACGGAAGCATAGGCCTAGAGATGTTGACGGCCTGGCAACCGCTTTCGCTGGGCTACGACCTGCCTCTCTTCCAGCGCCATCGCATATTCGCCCACCCCGAAGTCCACACGGATCAGACCTATCCTCGCCGTCTATGGTGTTATCACTCCCAAGACCAATTCCTTCTCCAAAAGCAGACAGCCATCCTTCGAGTGCCAGTGCGGGCCCGTCTAGCTTACGACCTCAAGAAACGCGAAACGGTAGAATAGAGCCTCGGGAAATGCAGTCTTTAGCTGCAGATGATCTAGTCAGTTCGGGCCAGGAGTCAAGTAACAGGGTTTCACGGGCAACTGCGCGCCGACATACTACGCAGGAGAGCACGATCATGGAGGAGGGTGAAGAAGAAGATGGTGAAACTGATGCATCTGGATTTGCCGTGCCCCAATTAGTTCCCCGACGGGTAATGCGGGAGAGCTCAGGTAAAGCGCCAGCTGCGTTGACTGTAATGGCACTGCACACTCATTGACATCTTTAGGTATGCTTGTGGGTTCGTTAGCAATACCCATCAAGCAAGGCAAACAGAAAGAAACACTTTCTTTGGCATCTTACCAGCCCAATATTCTTGCCGCTCAGACCCAAGCTGTGCCTATATCTTCCACCTCGCACAAACAACAGTCATCGACAGCTATTCGGAAGTCCATGTATGCAGAGCGTGATCGGTCTCGCTCGTTGGACCCTGGTCCTCTGGATTTTCAAGCAGATGAAGACGATGAGGCGGAGCAGCATGAAGAATATATTGAAGAGGGAGAAACCCAAGTGGATACTTCATCTGCAGGAGGCCGAGGTCGAAAGGCCGCTTTGAAGATCCTTAAGGTACGCAGCGAGGTACCGGAGGCAGGAATGTGGCGCAGCTTGGCGTCATAAGGGCTGGCCCTTTCGTGAGTCGCTGATGATTTTACTGGGTTGTTGTGAGTGTCTCTTTCCTGCGTTTCTTAATAAAGTGGCTATTCTTTACTTGGGTAAACAACACACATTTTCGCTATTGCTTTAATATGTACATATCAAACTTTCCCCGTTGTCTCATCTCTGGCGCTTGACACCAGGACTTCTTGCACATTTAGCTGTGTCACTTCACATAATATGTAACAACTCCATTACATACTACTAATGCCGTTATCATCCGAACAACTCTGCCCATTGTGGCTTAATTGATTCAAGTAATTCGTGGGGCGCAAGTAGTACACAAGCAACAGATGACTATTATATGAGGGGTGGTTAGGTATTTTGTATGACCAATAGTCTTTTTTTGAGTGGTTACTCTACGTTATCATGATCTGCTGAGCTCCCCAAGCGAGACATTGAAGGCTCGAGCTTTGACTCATCTTTTTCGCAGACCTCACCTGCATTCATCTTCAGTTCCTCGGGGGTCAACCCATTACCTTCCTCCTCACAGCGTGGACATGCACATGGGAAGCGCCAGCCCTGCGAGAGCTCGACACGGCGCCTACGTCTACAGTCCGCAACTGTTTCCCCAGCGTGTTGTGTAACATCGACGTAAGCTATTGTAAGCACTTCGCCTTTCTTCAAATTACGATTGGCAATAAGATGGAGTTCGGTGGTCCCAGAGCTGAAGGAGGGACGCGCAGAGGGTAAACAGGAGTGTCCCAGATATGAAGAGAGGGTATAAAGGGCGCTGCCAACTTGTCGAGAAGTGCCATAGGGCGTACGAGTCCTTTCCATAGCGTCAGGGCGAGTTGTCGGCTCAGGCTAAAGATACGGGATTGACTAATGAAAGGCATTCTCAGGAGTCAAATACCAACCTTGTCGTCTCGTCCACCATTGAAGCAGACACCGAACGCATTATAAACCATCTTGCCTACAAGTAGCCCGTGCCTTTCATCCGTCACAAACTTCTCCAGGCCAGGTAGCGCGCTTCGCAAGACATCCACCAAAAGAGTTAAACCTTCCGTAGAAGGTTTTACTTCCAAATACCTCAGTCGCTCTAAGTGATCAGCCATCAAGTATTCACCGCCCTCCGCATCAATAAAATCAACGTCGTCCTTCGCCTGCCCGCCTCCCATCTTGAGCGTCTCGAAGGCCACTTGACGGGCAATGAACCGGGCAACAAGGAGGGGTGTTACACGGCCCTCTTTCCGGAGGTAGGCAACAAACTTCTCCTGGGCCTCGCTGCGTGCTTCTATATCATTTGAAGAAGGTGTTGGTGCTAAGTCTCCAGGTAGAACGATCTCCCGCGTAAAGAGAAGATTGTGGGATTGAGACCGATTGGCGACAAGACACGCTTTGGAACAAAATGTAGATCCAATAGGATTGGCGTCATCTGAGAGTTTTATAGACATGGGTTGCTCGATTGCACGGAAGCAGTGAGCGCAATGTTTTCCTGAAGCCTGCAGGTCAGCGTCAAGTACTGCGACAATAGGCTTTTCCTATATTTTTGGGTTAGAAGCAGAAGCAAGGATACACAGTAAAACATAGGAACCTTGTAAATTACGTCGCCCGCTGAAACATCTTTATCCAGAACAACTACCTTGCGATCACCCCGTGTTTCAATTCTAACGTTGTTTGATTTGGGTGGGAATGCTTCATAGTATCCTACACGATGTGCCTCAGCATTGAACTTCGTTTGTTAATCTTGTTGGCTCACCGTCGACTCGAGCCTTCACCTGAACAGTTTTGTGTATGGCAAAGAAAGCAAAATTTATATTAGAACACATGGAGAGTTTCGGCGTGCGTAGATGAGATGAAAATGCGAACAGAAATAACATTCGATCTCCACGACTAGGGGGTGAATCATCCTCAAAAATTCACCCCGAAATACCTGGCTAGTGAAGAGGCACCATCATCTACGATACGGAGGGCTCCGGGTCGGTGACCTTATCCCACTCCTGAGAGGAAGCCTCTGATGGTGGTCCGCCACTAGTGGGACTCGTTCCTCCTTCTTCATCTGGAAGGCCCTGGCCGCTACGAGCCGTAGGAGAATCATGAGGTGGACTTACGTCGAGATTTGTCATTTCTATTACCAACTAAAAATGTATTTAGTAAACGCTAACTGTTACATAGTGGACGACACACCTTAAAGATGGGTTCAGGTACAGTCTTTTGATATATGACAATGAGTTCCACAGGTGAAGGATAGACCCGGAGCGCTCGGTAGAACGCTATGGCAGCTGGCAAGTGATAATCAGGGCCTAAGGAGCGTTAGTTGATAAACGTATTGTATAAGTCACAAAAAAAAACACCTTTTACAGCGAGTTGTTCGCCCATCGAAACCTGCCCCATGAAGTATGCCTCCCTCTCTTCTGGTGACTGCGGCGGCTCCTCTTTTCTGATTTGTTCCAGTGCAGCTTGTAACGAAGGTGTAGGGGCCTCGTCAGACGATGGCAAAGCCTCTCTCGACTGTGCGAGGGATTTGTCTACGCGCTTTTTATCCTTGCCTGATGAAGCATGTCAGCTGGAATGTTTGGTACAATGACTAGAAAAAAGAACTTGCGAAGTTTTTTACGAAAATCTGAGTCGTTCCTGCGCCTATAGTCAAAATAGACTGCATATCCAGCCAGACCCGCGAGCAACGTAACGCCTGCTGCAGTGAGTATGCGAGATGCACGCGTATCCATTGTGGGGGCAGGCTGAGTGCAAATACCAAACTTTTTCGTCATCTATTTGAACCGGAGCTTACGTAAGATTTCCCTCCAAGCTCGAAATTCTGGAAAGACTCGGAAGTATATTCGTATGCTTCAAGAAATAAGGTACTTGTATGTGATAATAATTATCTATTATATGTATATGCAATAGTCGGTGAAATTAATGGGAGCGGAGGCTCCCTTCAGTAGCCGGGGAGCGCGTGCCAGAATTGATTTGTTAGAAAAGTACCCACGACCCCTGTTGACTGTGTATTATATCTCTCTGCTCGCCGTGTACTCTCTCCGCTGGCAATGAACGGCGAGGCCAGCCAAAAAAGCCAACCCACGTCTCTCTTTTCCTCGTTAACGACAACTGTAAACCATTCCGGTGCTGGCTCCACCATTTCCACTACTCAACTATCTACGGATTCGACAGCACTACATCAGCCCAGCAGCGAAGACTCGCACTTGAGCGACTCCAAATTATCCGCATTCGAAAATGGTGAACCAACTGACACGAACGAGGGACCCAGTCCAGAGGCCGAGTCGAGTGAAGTGGCAACGGAAGACAAAGACTTAGAGCACGACCTTGTGGTAGCAGACGAACAGTTATCGTTAGAATCGTTGAAGGAGGAGGAGGGAGAAGTGCCTGCTATTCAACAAATAGAGCTGCTGGAGCATGCGCCTGATATTGGTGATGATGGCTTAGAGTTGGCACCAAATGAGTTAAAGCGCGTCAAGGTGCGTACATCAGACTCTGTCCGTTCAAGCTCGTCCATGAAAAACATCTCAATTATCCAGGTGTACCAGCTCATAGGCTCACGGTGGATGGATCAGGGCACGGCTTTCTGTTTTGGTGAGTTTGAGGAAGAAACTGGCAAGGCACTTTTGGTCGCGCGCTCCGAAAGAAATCGTGAAGATACCATACTATCGACCGTCATACGATCCACCGACGTTTACCAAAGGCAACAAGGTTTTCTTCTTTTCCTTGTCAAGCTTGGACTATAGTGTAACACACTACGACTTAGACACGCTCATCGTTTGGACCGAGCCCGACGGCGTCGACTATGCTCTCAGTTTTCAGGATCCAGAAGGTTGCGCAGAAGTTTGGAGTTTCATTTCTGATGTACAGCGACATATGAATGGTAGTGGTGCGTCTCACGCCATCGCCAAAAACGAACAGTCTGTTCTGTAACTCTTTCTTTAGATGATTCTTCGTTGCAATTTGGACTGGAATCTTCAGTTACGACGGAAGGAATTATCCGTTCTGGTTACCTTCCGCGACCAGAACTCGGTATCATTGGCGAAATAGAGAGGGCCATCAAGACACTAACGCGAACTCAGAGTTATAAGGAACGGATATGCGAGTTTATCCAAAGAGGTGTAAGTACTCGATTTAACTTACTTTTACCTCCGACTTCCTGGATTTCCCGCTCCAAGTCTCTTTACTAGACCACATAATGTATCCAAATACGTATAGCTGATAACACTATGCTTTTCTTTCGCCTCGTTTCACCAGGGCTACATCAAGTCGATGATTGAGGTGATGAACACTGCCGAGGACTTGGAGAGTTTGGAGAACTTGCATGCACTGTGTAGTATGATGCAGACCATATGTGGGTCTCTGAAAAATATCTCTGATGCCTGGCTGCATGAATGATGATCCTCCCATAGTAATGCTTAATGACCACACCATGTATGAACATATCCTCGCGGATGACTTGTTTTTCGGCGTCGTCGGAATGCTAGAATGTATGTCTCTGCTGGAAATGAATTGCTAGTATCACTTACACTCCACTAGACGACCCTGACTTTCCTAATTATAAGGCCAACTACCGTGAATTTCTACATCAAACATCCCACTTCCATCAGCCCGTTCCAATACAAGATCCGATCATTGAACGTAAAATCCATCACACATACCGCTTACAATTTCTCAAGGATGTTGTACTTGCCCGTGCTCTCGATGACTCGACATTCAACGTCCTTAACTCCTGTATCATCTTCAACCAGATCGACATTATTTCACATGTTCAATCTGACCCTTCGTTTCTTGTTGAAATCGTGAAGCTATTCGTCGATGAGTCCATGCTTAACGGCCCAGGATCAGGCCCGACACCCGCTAACGCCACAAACAATGCTTCGGTGAAGAGGACACCAGTTCTAGGCCAGCAACAAATACCCATTATAATAGGCCTCGGAGACAGTAACTCACCCCCTGACAAAAACAGTGACCCTGTTCCAATGGATGTAGATCATAAACCATCAAATCCCAAACTCGCCAATGGTAATACGTCTCCTCAGGTGAATGGCCGTTCTATTCCACTACCTTCGCTTCCGCTGGCAACACGATCTGGCCAATATTATGGCTACGCCCCTCCAGACGACCTCTCTGAGGAGGAGATTGCCCACCGGAGAGAGGTGATTCTGCTTGTACAGCAACTATGTGTCATGGGTAAAAATGTGCAGCTGGCTGCCCGGATAGCGCTCTTTCGGGCCCTTGTCGATCGTGGCATCCTTTTTGCCGTGCAGTGGGCAATGAGTCTTCCAGAACGCGAAGAAGTGAATAAAACCATGATCAGCGCTGGCGGCGAAGTTCTCGGTGCACTGTTAGACCACGACCTCAATGGTGTACGCGGACACGTGCTGAAACAAGTGCTGGCTATCGAGAAGGAGCGAGCGCTTGGTAAAAAGGGTGCCGATAGAGCAGAGACGATATTGGAGATGGCATGTAGGCTTTTGGCCCAAAGCAGAGAACTGGCAGTCCAATCTCTGATTGGCGATGCATTGAAAGTCTGGATGGATATACCAACGGCAGAGCCACTTACGACGGCGCCAGCTGGAACAGAGGCTTCGCCAGTGAGCCCTGTTTTACCTTGCCGACACTGCGAGATCTAATCCACTCAAAACATTAACAGGCTCTTGCCGCCCTAAATAAAGGTCCGCCACGAAAAGATGATGTTGGAACCGAACGCTATATGGACTACTTCTACAAGGACTGCATACCGATTCTATTCAAGCCATTTCATGATTTACCTGAGTGGCGAAATGTCAAGGGTAAGTCAAGATTGTCACAAAGCTCTTACATGGTACTCAATATGTGACAGAATCTGTCTTACCACTCACCGCAGGAGAAACCAACCGCTACACTTACCTCTGCGACCTTCTGTACAACTTTGTTATACAGCACCACTTCCGCATTCACTTCTACACGATGTCCAATAATGTAATGGTTCGAGTTGCCAGCCTGTTTAAGGCACGAGACAAACATCTACGGCATGGTCAGCACATTTTTCACAAGTATCTGCCTATCCATAACTTAGAAAGAATTTCAGCCGCATTCCGGATATTCCGACCCCTCCTCAGGCAAAATAATCAAAACACCCATGTGCTAATTATGAAGCACGACATCCTAAAGCCCATCCTTGATCTGACAATACAAGAATCACGGCGCGACAACCTTCTGAGTTGCTCATGTCAGGAGTATTTTGACACCATTCGCAAAGTTCGCGGATTCCATTTTCAGTACTGCATAGTCATATGACCTATCGTTCTAGGAACAAATAACGGAGCTTGGAAAGTTCTGTATGACAAAACATGAGGTTGAGCTTCGGATACTGGCACAGAGTCTCCTTGGTGGGCAACGTTTCGAGCAGTTTATCGCCTGGTGTCAATGGGAAATACTGCAAGAGAATAAAGAGCCAATACCTCAGGATCTAAAACCAGAGAAGTATGACAACACTTTTCCTATGACTGAACAAGGATTGATGATTCCTACAGAGTTGCTGACACTCGTGGATGGCCACAGGGTCGACTAGACACATCAGAAGAAGATTACTTCAATGGCGAGGACGATGAAGACGATCTCCTTCCGGCCGTTGGTCAGTCATGGCCGAGAATTGTCACAGTTGGCACACCGATATCGAACAACTTGGTGAAACGAAGGCGACGGATTTCGGTGGGAAGCAGCCCCAAAGGATACAGACCACCACTGCGAACGCCAGTGCTGGGGTCGCTAGTGGACTATGGTGAAGATGAGGAAGAAGAAGGGGAGGATCGTGATCTGTTGACGAAAAGGCAAGACACATCACGATCCGTGTCACCAGACGTACCACCACCCGCCAGCCCGAAGTTATCACATCGCCAAGTCGTCAGACCCCCACCCGGGCCGCCTCCACCCAAACGGATAAACGAAGACGATGAGGAGGACAATCTGTTAGAGGCACTCGCACGGTCTAGATCGCGACCTCAATCACCAGCGCCAGGCATGATGGCATCAAAACAGTCTTTGAGGACTAGCGAGAAACGGCGGCGGGACGACGACGACGATGAGATGGTTGAGAGAATCAGTAGGGTCAAAAAGTCCGACTTAGGCACGCAAAAAGATAAGCTCAGCTTTGGAAACCTCAGTCGGACGAAAGCTGGTGACGATCCGCCGAAGAAGCTCAAGGTCAAACTCGGTATGTCAGGGCTTTCGACAGTAGCGTCAACGCCATCAAAACATGTACCTTCGGAACCTAGCGCGAAGGACGGAGACACAGGATAGTATTTGTTTGGATGTTGCCCTTTGTACCCTCTACTTGCTACTTTTAACTACGCCGTTCTGTATAGATTTATTGTCGCACAATAATGGCTCGACAAAATACAAGCAACGGCGTAACTCGTCTAATCATCAGCTGTCAGACATGATCAACTTCACAACTGTATTTTTGTTGAGATGCAATTCGGACCTCACACTATTATACTATCAGAAGATGGCAACTTTGATGCTTATTTTATTACAGAAGAGATATCAGAGCAGTCAGAATATATACCAGTTCATGGTCACATTATCAAACAACCAATTTGCTCAATTTTCCAAAGTTTGGTGTCCCAAAGCCAGTCACTAAAGGGAACCAGGTCAGTATAAGATAAACTGAGGTTTATGTGAAACTGCTCGCCTGGATCCCAACCTTTGGTACACTACAAATATTATAGTTAGCGCAACATTGGCACTCATTGTTAGGAAATACAAACGTTGAATCCAGTCGTTCCACAGCCAGAGTTGTGACCGATGGTTATGTCGTTGAATCCAACATGTGCTTTTTTATAGATCAGGGGGTTCAAGAAACCCAAAGGAGGCTTGTTGTGAGATAAGCGAACATCGTTCAGAAGGGCAACAATTCCAGCAAAGGTAGGAGAAGATGCAGAAGTCCCTCCGATGCTTCTAGGGACGCCTGCTAGCCAGATACGGAAGCGATCTCCTTGCGCTGCGACGTCCGGGATTCCCTGTAGGTTTGTTAGCCCTCGATTTGAGCAATATTAAATACAAGTAACACACCCTTCCGTTACTAAGGTGGATCGCGAGATGGGTAAACGAGGTTTCTGAAAGTGGACAAAATCACCAACTGACCGATTGAAGAGACCCTGGTAGGTGCCTTTGGGAAGAGCTTTCAGGAAATTGCCCACAGCCTCATTCTGGTATTCAGGACGGTCAAACTAAACCGAAAATGATTAGAGGAGAATACGGGCGATTAATCACGAGCGTACGTAGTCGCTGAAGCCTCCACCAGAGAAGAAACGGGATACGGCAACCTCAGGGTTGATATTCTGAGTCCCACCAACAGAGGTGACGCTAGGAATCCTAGTTAATATAAATCAAGATGTGTTAATACTGAGGGTAGCTACAATGGGCAGCTAATTGATCGTCAGATTAGCATATACGAAAGTGTAGGGCTTTGTCGAGTACTCACGATGCTGGGAACAACGGAATGAACCGGGTTCTATTTTGGCCGTCATTGGTGAAGCACGTTTGGGTTGCAGGATTGGGATCATTGTCTCCGACACCGCCGTCTCCTGAAGAGAACATTAAAGAAACCCCTCGATTACCTTCCCAATGGATAGCTGTTAGACATATGGGTTTGTGGGGAATGCGAACGGACTTACCAAGCTTGGCAAATTCGTTGCAGACGCGTTTGGCGTATTGTTCTGGCACTATGAGATAGGGGACAAATTAACTCCAGTACTAGCATGATATAAAGAAGCGTACCAGTTTGTTCATCATCACCGTAGCTAGTCGAAATAGAGAGGGGTACCTC
Organism: Rugosomyces carneus; assembly: GCA_018221805.1. NCBI lineage: Eukaryota > Fungi > Basidiomycota > Agaricomycetes > Agaricales > Tricholomataceae > Rugosomyces > Rugosomyces carneus. The sequence goes on along the minus strand of JABCKM010029802.1, from coordinate 40,308 downwards.
TTTCTGGTTGGTAATAAATTCAAGCCAGTCCAGATACGGCCTGAAAGCAACCGCCTAAGTAACTAAAGGTTTTTAGGTGAACGAGGTTCTAACGAACTCATTGGTGTTCATAGGTGTGTTAACATCTGGTTTGAACGGCGGACGTCCTCCGGTTGACCAAAAAGTCCCCTGTTGGAATTATGAGGAACCATCGAAGATATAGTCTAAGAGAGCAAAATTTACCGGAACAGGGAATGAGAGGCCGAACGCAAACTGGACGTCTAGATTAGCCTCTGCTCCGGCTTCAGACAGGTTCTGACTGTTTATTCCCCCTGTCATCACACCTCATAAGCGATAGTCGATGGAATAGAAGAGTTACAACTGACCATTGAGGGTAACAACCTTGAACGATGAGCCGGTAGCATCGGGGCGTTGTTCTGCATAGAATGATGCGAGATCTTGGAAATTTGCCCATTCCTCAAGATACCCAGTAATGCCAATAGAGTTCCCCTTTGCGGTTGGTTTAAAACCAACAGCATTGTACAGCTGCTGTAAACACTTGATCGTGATTGTAACGTTACAGCTTGCGTCTATAGGAACACCGCTAGCCGTGTTAAAAACCTTTGCAAGATTTTTGATTTCCGGTGGGGCTGGAGTATCGTCAGACCACACAATGGTGGATCTCTGCCTCTTGAACTGGCCAAACATCGTTGTAGGTTGAATGACATCGATATGTTCATGGAGATCTTCCGGTAGACTCCAGCTGGTGGTCCTGACGATCCTGTCTCCCGTAGTGTCGTGTTTCCAAACATGATATTTCTACAAAGGCATTAGCCCTACAGACATTGCCAGAGCGGCTTCACTGACAGTATTGAGCATCTCTTCAACCAACTTGACTGGAATCGTAAGAGTTATCCAGTCTTTAGCAGGCGACCTGATAAAGTCCTTGATGTTATGAGTCTCAAGCCACGCGTCGACCGCGTCAACGCTAGTCTTGTGCGGGGCGACAAGTTCGTCGACCTCTCCTTTGGACAAGTGGGCACCATAGCGTGGATGATCGGGGTCACTGACTTCATAGAGACTTTTCTCGAGAACTGGGAAGTCGGGTTGAGGAAGACCAATACGAAGGGTGATAGTATGGTCAGGAGGAGGTATGCCATACTTCGTCCAACCTCTAGGAGGGTTGACTGTTTCCTTGACCTTATGAGCGCATGGTTTTGGAGCGGCAGCCAATGACCCTGCGAAGGGTGCGAGAGCAACGAGGCAGAGAAACCCAGGGCAGGAGAGGACCCGCATGATGGATGGAGGGAATTACGAGCAAGAAATCACGACAGGCTTTATACTCTTCTTGAGGGGGCCATATGTAAAAATCCGGGGTTAATAGACATCTGTCTCCTTCTGTCTCCCACGTCAGTTATTTATAATCCCCAAAAGAGCATAGAAACTTGTATATATTAGATTAGTAGAAGCCTTATACATACATTAATTGCAACCCTGGCTGTAGTCCGAACCTGACCATGCCAGACGTTGGGTATGCATGGAGCAATTTTTTGTCGTTTCGACCGTTCGCAATTCGAAGAATCGTATTTGGTATATAGAAATGTCAATCTGATATATGATCACAAGAAGACGTTTCGGCATGAGCCACCGTCCGTATACAGTACTCTTCAGTGTGTGAATTTAAAAGAAGTTTGGCCGTAGACAGCAGAAGCAAGAATGCATAGCGAGAATATATCGCCCGATACAGTTTGAGAGATAGAGAGGCTCTAACCATCGGACGAAACGACTGTGGGGGATAGTAGGGTGTGTAATTATGTGATAGATGCATCGTGATGGAGAAGTCGGGGCCATGCGGATTTTAAAAACCTTTCTAGTAATCAAATTACTCATTTCCTTGCTTTGTACGCAAAGCGTCACTTGCGGTATAACACTCGATGATATGGACAATCACGCTGAGAAGTCCATCAAACGTCAGAGCAAAGGATTAGGGTAGTTAAACGCAGTGTAAATGTCACATTCAGTAGGTACGGTAAACGGTGTCGAGCTGCGCGGTAGAGGACCGGAGTCGATGCTCGAGTGGTCATCCTTCATATGGCGTTTCTGAGGCGCACTTCTAATGACAGGAGGGTCGGTATATTCTGAGAGAATAGCGCATGAGTACATTGAGAATCCGGCCCAGGAGGTTGGTCGTCGCCTACGTAGTATAGACGCCCTAGAAGGTCTTTGTATGTGGCGAAAACATAAGGATATCCATGACCTATTGTTTCCGCATTCTTTTCTTAAAACGTTCCATAACCTGAGAAAAAATTAGCTCAAGAAAGGAACCGCCCACGCGAAAATCATGAACGACAAACCAGTTCGTCAGTCGCCATCTGCTGCCGGTCATGATTTGACTGTCGAGGCGCGTCATCCTGTGAAGGCAATCCCATTGCCTCCAGCTTAGCATCTCGCAAAATGTCTGCATCCGATTTGGCTTTCAAGTTTGGTCGGTAGACTGTGGCAGAATTAGCACCGTAGACCAATAGAACTCAAAAGTCCATATAGAACTTACATCTGTTGGCCACGAGATGTGCTTCATCGTTATTGGTAGGTTTTCGACGTTCCTGACGTTCCTCCGCAACAGCTCGTTTAGCCTTCTCCGTGTCTTCGATATTTTTTAGTCGGGTGCTAATATCACGCAACGGTCAGGTCTTGGTTAGGGCAAAGCCATACTGGACACAAAAACTCCGTACGCACTCCATTCCAAGGTCTACCTCCGGTATCGCAGTTAACATGGATAAGCTGTTAGTTACACTGCCTTCCTCAGTAGGTTTTTGTTTGTCCATCTTCCACCGGTCTGCAAGGCGGTATAGAGCCTCTTGTGGGTCATCTGGTTTCCGAGCACCGTCTGGATCATCTTGAGGTTTACTACGTATCTTGAGGTTTTGCTCTATGTATTCCATCCTATTTCCCAACGTCAGAAAAGGTGCAAAAGTTTTGAGAATCTATAGGAAGAAACCTCACATATGCTTGTCGACATCGAGGGCGTTGGTCTGCTGCGTAAAGTTGTTTGCACGGACGACCCGGCGAGCGCGAGCTTCTTGTCCTTCATCTTCCCTGAGAGTAGCAACATCCTCGTTAGATATGCGATAGACCTGTCAAAAATTCGCGCCATACTCTTCCTCATCGTCTCGAGCACCCATTCGAAGTCCACCCTGTACCGTTTCTTCAGGCTCTGGCTTCTTCCTCCTACGAGCATCCCCTTTACTGAGTTTCACGGCATCGATCCCCTGTCGAGCTTTCCTCAGCTTTTGAAGCTCAATGAGGTCTGCCAATCTAAAGTCTCAGCAGAGTCCGTTAATCGAAGAGTGCCCAAGCCAAGTCGGGAGACCAGACGTACGGCAACTTTTCTTCGTTCTCCAGCTGTGGTTCCTCGTCTACTTCTGGGGATATTTCTCGGACTCGCTCTTGAGGACGTCTACGCTTTTTGATCATAGCAATAGCAATTGTGTTGTATTGTGGCTGTGCAACATATTTAAACCCCGTGCAAAAAATACAAGATGAAAAACGAAGATAATTTATGAAAACGAAATGGAAGTACGTGATAGAGTCCCAAAAGGATACATAGATTCGTACACTAATTCCTTTTCTGTTGTTTACGCAAAGAACTCGTGTTCTGTTGGGCCTGGAGTGGGATAGTTGCCTGAAGGCTCGACTGGTAGAGGGCCGTCTCCGGGCGCTTCAGTGGCGGCTGAAGGAGGTTCCGAGTTAGCGGTATTTTCAAGAACACTTGGAATGGCAGGATATGGTGATGCATGCCGTGACAAAATGGATTCGGGGGCTCGGATTCCCCCGCGACGAAGTCTCGGTGCAGAAGACACATGCGTTCTTTCATCGCTAACCTCAGCAACAGCTAGCACTTCGTCTATTCCTGCAGGTTCTCTGTGAAACGATGGTGTTAGATTAAACCATGGGGCATGCGGGGGTTCAGGTGATCGGGTACGACTATCTTCAACCTCATGTGGTGGCGGCGATGGCATGTCGGAATTCCACGAATCGACGTGTTCATGGCGGCGAGTACGGAAAGGGAAAAAACGACGAGCAGGATGCACCGATGGATCCCGCATCTCCGGTTGTTCGCTCGATTCAGCGCGTGAGTTTTGGTTATCCCGAGTGCTCAGACGACGACGGTATGTGAAATCGTTGAAGTCAACGGTTCTAGAACGGATAGGACGCCGTATTGATGGTTGTCGAGTGAGCATGGTTGTAGGGAGGGGGCCAGTCAATGACCATGGACCACTAGAAAAGCTGGAAGGTGGCACGGCTACTATAGGAGAAGCCGTGTCGTCGGAGGGCGGTGAAGGGCTTGAAAGGGGTCTTGGACTCGGACCGGGGTTCGCTCCATACGCCTCATACAAGTCGGAATTTAGACGTGCACCTTCAATGGTCGCCCCAGAATCTAGCATGCGTTCAAAGATGTCTTCATCCTCCTCCATGTCCATCTCGATTGGAGGCACACTCAGATACTCAGATAAGTTGGATCGCCGACTATGGTGATACCGTCCCAAAGGTTGGTTACGATAAATTCTAGGAGCAGTCGCAAGTTGTCTTAGACTTTTAGCAGAGCGGTCTGCAATGAACCTGCGATCATAAGCGTTAGGCCGCGTGCGACGTTCGGCTAGCTCCTTTGAACAAGCAATATATTAAGATTTCATTTAGACAGCGTCAAATGACATCAGAGGCATGGAAGTCTGACCTTGACAAGAATTTCAATTATGGAAGTAGTGAAAGAGTCGCCTGTGTCTAAATCCTGTACAAATTCTTCATACTTGATTGTCGGCTCCGTCTCCTCGAGCGCGGACCGTTTGATGGCACCCGACCTAGCCGAGGCGTGAGCTGTGTATACACATCGAAAATGACGATTTATGGTTGACATACACCATGATTTTTATTTTAGAGTGTAGAACATCGTCAGTATAGTCGAGAGTCCTAGGTATTTGAGAATGAGTACATGATGGATTAACTTTAAGCGCCCTGGCCCCGCTGCGTACCACTTCCCCATTTTCCGTCAAGAAGCTCTGAAGCGCAGTACCAAAAGATGAGTTAAAGAACGAGCTGGGCTGTTTGTATATGAAAAGGACGTGGCCAGTCGTGAGATGTAGTGGTGGAGAATAGAGGAAGTACAATCGGCCATAACACATGTCAACACGTCGGTGGCTGGTCCTTCCTTTCTAGGATAGCGCAGATCTTTCATTGTCCTCCGTCCTCTCCTCCGCTCATGTTTCCGTTCGTCTTTCCAGTACGACCGCTTCCTGTCCCACTGCGATCCTTTGAGCTCAGCAAACTCTGGAAAAAATTTTGCAGCACTTGATGCTGGGTCTGTCCGTCAGTCGGGCTTGGAGATGCTGCCATTGGCGTTGGAGAGCTCGGTGTCCTTCCACCTGTAGTACCTGATGGACCGACGGGAGCAAGGCCAGCAGGACGAAGAGACGATCCTCCGCCACTACGGGTAGATCTTCTATTCGCCTCCGTTGCAGTGCCTGCGCTTGCCCCTCCGACACTTACTTCCATTTCTGTCAATGCACGCTCAACATTTGGCAAGTTGAAGCTACTGCTCCCTAGTGGCCCAACAACGCCCGCGGATATATCCGTAGGATTTCTGAAAGCACCACGAGGATCCCGGTCTGGTTTCTTGGCGTTGTCGTCGTAATTCTTAGCTAAGAACGCCTGCTCTGGTGTTGGATTGTTAAAGGGGGGCAGAGTTGTTGGCTTGAAAAAGTTGAGTTGATGAATAGAAAGCTACAAACCACTGCCACGCTTACATTGACACCTTGGTCAGGCACGAGCGCAGCATACAGTTTCTTCGCCCCGTTCCCTTCGGTCTGATCATCTTCCAGATCTCTTTCCCAAGCCTCACCCCACGTTTTTGCATCGAACCCTTCCCGCAAAACAGAGATTTTACCCCAACTGTCCCACCCTGCAGGAATGACAATTCGATCCCGATCCAACGCGTTGGCCTTGTGATGAAAAGGGAACATGTTGCGCGTAGGTGCTTGAGGTTCAGTACCAGAAGCTACGGGAGAGGGCGCAGGAGGCATAAAAAGTGCATGTAAAGCATACTGTCTCAAAACCTGTAGTGTCGATGGCACTGTGGTAGTGTAGAACAAAGCAGCCCCGTCTGCCTATAAGATGAGACTTCATTCAGTAATAAAAGAGCAAGAAAGGCTCACACTTGAGGCATACAGTTCTAAGAACTTGCATAATCCCATCGGTCCTCTCTTCCCACTCTCCTCCTTTCCCTTTCACCATACTTCCCATTCCAGACGCGCCCGCCGCCATGTCATTCCCGTCATCGATCAAATCGGCTTTTGTGCATGTCACTATGATCGGAATCCCGGCGAAATTATGAGTCAGAGTTCCTGGTCCAAGAGGTAGCAGCGTGCCAGGCATTGATGAGGTTGTTGGTAATGGATCTGCAGAAGGTTCCGAATAATGCTGGAGATATGATTGTACTGTTAAAATGGTCAATCTGGAGCATTTCGAATGAAAAAAATAGAGACTCACATCGTTCACGCCCCTCTTCTCGTGCAATTTCTAGCTCACGCGAGGAGTCACCTTTGGCCCAAGTTTCCACCCACTGAAGCCACGTCTGTAGTTCTTCTATAAACGACCATGGATGCTTCCAATCTAGCGCAATTATGACAAGGGTGTGTGGAAGCGCGTGTCTCGGGGGAAGAAAATGAGGAAGCAAAGCAGTATAGGTCGCAGAAGCAGAAGGTACCGTGTACACAGACAAGCGTGCAAGAGTATCTAACAGGTCATACATAGATTCAGGATATATGCGTCAACCGAGAGATGTGACAACTCGCCCTCATCCGCATCATCTCGAACGTCTGCAAAATCATACCCAATAGCAAAATCTGTTAATACATTGTCCTTGGCTTCGTCTGATGGTGGTTTCTGGAGGAGCGCGGATACCAGAGTTGACTTGCCAGTCTGTGGTTGACCTAGAAGTAGAATCTGCTTCGTTGGTATTGACCGAGATGAGGAGATTGAGTCTAGAATAGATGACCATAAATCTTGTGGTGGTGCCTCTGGCGTTGAAGAACGTGAATCCTCCATTGGTGGACAAGTGAAGATTTTTTGATCCCCGACCCAAAGTCAACTCAGGCGCTCACTACGGCAACTAATCATCGACCCTACAATACTGCACATCGATCCTACGTCGACGTGATCATGTCTGCCGCCGTGGCAGTTCCTAAGCATCAACTCTCTGAATCACCCAATTCACGTTCAATAGAAATCTTTGACTGGTTTATAACAGCCTCTACCAACTCGATATCAAAAGCCACTGAGTGCGATGCATTACAAGCCTCAGTCGGGTTTTCATTACCAGAGATGACCTTTGGAAGCAACCTTCTCGTGCTAGAACATCGCCCTTCTGGCTGGAAATATACATTCGATACCGAAACTGCCCTAAGGAATGTAAAGAATGGAGAGTTGGGAGAAGGTGATGGGGGTGTCAAGGTTGGGTATGCCGATAAGTGGTTGGAGAGTCGGTAAGTCATTCCTGTTATAGTCGCTGCTTAAATGCTTTATCTGGGAGCAGAATGAGCCCATCATCATCTCTCCCCATGCCAAAGACTGTACCGACTAAACCTTATGATTGGACTTATACAACTTCGTACCCGGGTCATGAACATCCAGATTCAGGACTTGTATCGTCCTGGACTGCAGCAGATACAGACAATCCGTCCCACGCCATCCCAATGGCAGAACTCACACGTCCTGATCCCATTCTGTTTTACGCAGAGATTCCATTGTTTGAGGATGAGCTCCACGACAATGGCGCATCTAATTTACTTGTTCGAATAGTAAGCCTCTTTAACAGATGAAATCTTTACCAGATTTTTTTCTTTTTTGGATTTAAATCGACGCCACAGCGTGTTATGCCTACGTGCATCTTTATTCTCGCACGATTTGTTCTTCGGGTGGATGACGTTCTCTTCCGGATGAATGACACTCGGATATATCATTCGTTTGCGTCGAATCCTCCGTTAGTCATCCGAGAGACGAGCGGGTGGGAAGCGCCTTATGATCGAGTCAAACGGGTAACGTCCACCAATTTCCTGGGCAAATGGGGACATAATCTCAAATGATGCTCATCTAGCAACTTCCAAAACGTGATGACCTCACACCTCTCACAGATGCTAACTTTATCGCGAAAGTCCTCACCGGCTTACCATCTGCAGTGTCGCAGGGAGAAGGTGCGAATACTCGATGGCGGGGGCTTCAAAGAAAGGTGGAGGTTGCAATTCTGGGCTGAGAAGAGGTAGTTCGTTAAACATGTTAGTATTATTGTTGGTCAACAATAACAAATGGAATAATAGTAATCTGGCATTCTAGTCGCGCATACACACCGCAAATAGAAAAGGTTTCATTACACTAATTTTGCCTCCCTTTTGGCCTGTGTAACCTGAGCGAGGCGCTGACTCCTGAGTGTCATGTGTGTTCCCTGGGTACCTTTCTTGCTCGCTACTGGAGGAGCAGTGGGACCAATATTAGTCTGCGAAAGTGATATTCGTGTCTCGTCAGAGGAGAAGCCGGGAATTCGAATATTGTGGTTGCGTTCTTGGTAAATGATGAGTTCCAAATGATTTTGAAAAAATTGTTAGAGTTGACGGTATTCACCTAAATGTAGTTGCAAATCCCGTACTTCTAATGACTCACCCCCGCGGTGTTTAGCGAGACGACACGCAAAATTGGTGACCGAATCGATAAACTCGTCAGCAATGGAAAGCAAGAGCTGCCAAGTGACATCATGAGATGACTCCACTAATGCATGCTCATGAACGAAGGGCTCACGTCTTCGACCTCGGGTTCAATTTTGACATTAGGATCTACACTTGCTACCAAATCCTGAATAGTCCTCCGCATGCTTTGGTCTCCAGGTGTATTTTTCCTTCGTGAACGATTATCGTCGAGACTGAGCATACTCGCGTCGTCCTGCGGTCGTGTAATTTGCGCGGGTGTACCTATTCACGCGAAGAGATAGCATGATGAGAAAAAATCTCACAGCTAGTAATTGCTACGAACCCGACATGCGTCCGCTAGCAATTCCGCCAGTAAGGGTCGGCCGTGTCTGTGCCCATTGAACGGCACCTGGGTTGGTAACGTTCAATGTTTGACTGATTGCAGGATAATAATCCGCAGGGTTTGTGGCTGCAAAACTGGGCGCTTGCGATGCGTCAGTTCCTATTCTGAATGCCGGATTTGAAGGGGCTTGAGGCTTATAGAACAATGAAAGTGTCAGACGCTCCAGGAAAACGGAGCACAGGAAAAATCAGAGACCTTGGTGGCCAATGGAGTCGGTTGAGCAACTGGTGGGGTAGCTTTATGCTTATCAGCAAATTGCTTGAGCTTTTCGAACAGGCGGCACAAATTTGAATTGAACGTCCAGTTTTAATAAGGTATATAGACATCCACAATACCTGCAAAATCTGACTTTGATTGAGTTTTCCTTGTTTAACAAGCGTAGTCATGTTACTCAGAAGAATCTGAGCCATGCGTTCATTCGAGACTTGTTCCCCAGTTTGATTCTTGAGGAGATTTCCAAGTACACCGATTACATCGACGGAGGCTGCCTCAGGCTGGCCGGCGGGTGAGTTGGTACTGGTACTCGCTGTTGCGTTGTTGGCATTATTGCTCGAGCTAGCGGCGTTGTTGTCCATGGCTTAGGCGTCTTTCCGATTCAAGTTGGCACGGCGCGTAGGCAACTTGTTGGTGTTATTTGTATCTATGTGCCATTGGCTTTGGTACTAAATACGATAAACCTACACACAAAGATTTTCTTTTCGCCAACTGCATATGATCTGAACAAATGGACGTCTCAGGTATCCTCGCCTCACACTCGGAAAAATAGCAAGTTATCTCTTATCAGATTATGTATGTTCAACTAATATGATCGTCTCGTTAGTCAATCTGTGACCGTCGAGAAACAAACCCCTCTCGAGGTCGATCCTGGATCTCTGACAGTCACAGATTTAAATCCAATAGATGAAGAGAGCTACAGGTAGGAATCCTATTTATGCCGTTGATATATATTAATCTATCAAATCTATCTCAGTGAAAATCTTGAGCAACATTTGCACGCCCTGGCGCGTGATGGTGCTCAAGCACTCTGTGCTGCGCTCTTTACCCTTCCTACGCTCTCATCCCCAGATGGTCCACTAGCCCAACTTCCGCCGCCAAAAACCCAACTACCCCGTGCAAAACCCTTACCTAAACCCAGACCCAAAACAAAATGGGAATTATTTGCGGCCGCAAAGGGCATCCAGCATAAAGTCAGGGATAAGAAAGTTTGGGATGAAGAGAAGCAAGAGTGGGTCAACCGTTGGGGTAGGCACGGCAAGAATAAGCAGGTTGAGGAACAGTGGATCACAGAAGTTCCTGCTAATGCCGGTTGGTGCACGCCTACGCTGCAGTCTTTGACGATTCTGATCATGTACAGACGTTGATCATGATCCAAGAAAAATATCTCGCGACGCTCGCAAGGAGCGTATCGCAAAAAACGAAAAGAAGCATGCTCAGAACGTTGCTCATACTATGGGACCCTCAGCCCCATTGCAGTCACGCAAAAGGGATATCGAGAAGACACTAGCAACGACGAGAATAAGCACAGCTAGTATAGGCAGGTTCGACAAAAAACTTGAAGGGGAGAAGAAAACGCGTGGTGTGAAACGGAAGGTGAGATGCTTTTTTTTTCTATCCTGGCACCCTCATGCTCAATACTTGAAAAAATCAAATTAGTTTGAGCCGACAGAAAAATCGGTCGCGGAAGAAGCGAAAGCTTCTGTGCAACTTCTATCGCGCATAGAAAGTGACGGAAAGAAGATCAGACCGGAGGGACAGCGAGTGGAGAGCGTACTGAATACGCGGAAGGCGGTACGGTTCGCCAGCAAAGGCCGAGGAGGTTTGGCTTTGGGAAGGGAGTTGGCAGGGGGTAATAAAAAACGCCGCGTCGGTAAACGGTGACATCTGCAATCTGTTATTCTCTCTGGTATTCTACTCCTTGCGCTGTATATTTTCGTACGATCAATTATAAGTTCTAGGCGTTCTTCAATAAACATTAAGGTTCGCTATAGTAAACATTAAACTATAAACCTACATAACTTATAGGCCATCAAGAGTACTGTCATCTCTACACAAGCGTAGTCCGGTTGGCTTCCCAATAGGTCGGCAATTCCCCATCGTCGCCACCTATGCTTCCTCCAAGCCTTCCTACATGTCCTTCGACTCTCCAAGCCCACTCGTTACCATCTTTCCAGCGAAAAACTTCTCCCCCAAAATTCACTTTGACTTCCACAGCACTCGAAACTCCCACCGCCGCATACACGTCATGTCGTGCCCGGGGGAGGTACACACCGGTGAAGGCAGGTGGCAGCCGTATGCCATTGTATGTGAAGAAAAGCGCACCAGATGCAAATTCGTACCCACAGCCTATGATATCTGCTGGACGTGCGGTAATGTTTCCTGTGACCGAAAGATAGTCCCGCCCGCCATCGCAGTCTTCGAAGAACTTACGCATGTCGTCGAGATGTAGGGCGCCACTAAGCCTGTTCCAGCCCGGGAGACGCCAGTCGGGATAGGGACGGCATGCAGTTCCTGATGTAGATATAATCAGAGAGTTAATTAGTGGCAATAGGAAAACGCACCGATAGCGATAGATGCCCCATTGTCGATGTCCATGTGGATTATTTCTAGTTCGTAATATACTCCCTGCTTTCCTTGTATATCATAAAGCCCTGCGAGGATTGGAATGTCGCTAAAAAGACAGGTGTCTTGACACTCTTTGGTCGTCCGCACGCGTACCATAGCTTCCGAACTCTTTGAGTCTCCTGGATTTTGGATGCTTCCATTGAACCTCGGGTTTCTAGGGTACTGTATGCCCCACGCCGCACAACCAACAGCGTTAATGCGCTCGACAATATCGGATGAGACGAGACGAGGCGTCTCAAGTTGGTGAACATCACAAAAATCTAGGGCAGATATATAACTAGCGTCGGACGCTTCATTGGTCGATCCCCACTGATGCTGCCCCCAAGTCAGTTTGCAAAGTGTTCTAAAAGGTATAAAACTGACCGAAGCCTCGGGAGCTGGCGCCCACTCTGGCGGGGACTGTGCTCTCGGTGCTTTGGACTTGGAGAAAAAGGGCATTAGGTTGAAATGCTTGGCACCGGGGCACTATTTAGGCAAGGATCGTAGGGCCACCACATAGAATGCTATGTCAGATTGTCTTCGGAACTCGGCCCGATTTATTGCACCTTGTAACATTGCCATCACAATGCTCTTTTGTCCAACATGCGCCAACCTACTCGTCATATCCTCTGAGACCGGAGTCAACAAATGGGCCTGTAATACATGCCCCTATGAATTTCCTATCACGAAACAGGTTTTAAAATCCACCTTTTCTCTCATAAAGCTAGTATTTCTTACTCGTTATAGATGACGTCGCGGACGAGGTTGAAGCGCAAAGAAATTGACGATGTTTTGGGCGGAGAAGAGATGTGGGCTCATGCTGATTCGACGATGGGTATGATATGATATATCCCGAATTACAAATGAAACCGCTCATGTGTCTTGCTCACCAGCTTCGTGCGATAGCTGCAATAACAACAAGGCGTACTTCTATCAGCTACAAATTCGGTCTGCCGATGAGCCCATGACGACATGTACATTGATTTTGCCCTGTCTCCCTGATTTGCGCATGGCTGACGAAACTCCTTGTTTTGCAGTTTATCGGTTCGTTATGTTACTCAAGCGCCGCTAACAAGATTGATATCCATTGTGCAGATGTACGGCATGTGGGTATCGATGGCGCGAAAATTGAAAAGGGGAAGGTTTGCTTATTCCAGCTCGATCCGTCACCTCTTCCTCTCCCTCCCCTTTTGCCTTCACGCTCCGAATGAACATGTTGGACATACGGACATGCAATGATGCGCCACTCCCGAAAGAGTCAAGCATGATGATGCCTTAACCGCAGCTCAAGCTGGAAGGTATGACGTTTGACAACTAGAGCACAAATCCAATACAGTATGTACTTGTGAATGGAAGATAATTCAGGGTTAGTATTGACATGGACAAGTGTCGTATGTGATCGGGCGGTTGTATATCGTAAATGGTAGATCGATAACCGTCGCTATATGCAGCCGAGATTGCGATAAACGAGAGAACGTTGGAGATGAATGTGACAAGAAGGGGAAAGTAAAATAAAATAAACCGTCACGAGGGCCACGGGTAGAAATAGTTCATCAGTCACACCATCCTTTTAACTTCCTTGTTTTTTCACCACATCGTCCGCAACGAGCACATCTGTACTCTTCACACAACCTTTGGGCGCTCATTCTCTTCATTCAAACTGATTACAGGGCTTGATACATGCCATCCATTGTCGCATCACAACAATGGCTGGTGTTTTTTGCAAAACAAGCGGGTATCGTCATTGTGGTAACACGTGACAAATAAGGTTAGGAGTAAGTATTGTTTGGGATGGCCTGTGCGTGGGAAAGAAGTATTTGGATTTGATTTGATTTGGATTGTGACAATCGACTCGGGACCATCCGACTTTCTTTCACATATACCTCTCTCGATCGTACATACTCTCGAGCTCATCGTGCTCCACGACGTCAAACCCCTTCTCATCATCGCCACAAGCATTTTCCTCATCATTTAACACAACAACACCTCATTATTCTGCATACAGCCATCTTCCTTCATTACTCATCATCGCTCCCGCTTCGCCGTTCGCAAACTCACCTCCTCCTCGACCTACGCGCCTAAACTCGCTGCCGTTCTCGCTACTAGTCGACTCAGTCTACTTATCGCGTTACTCGGCTCGTTTTTATCCCGTCGGTTGATGTGCTAAACCCAATCCTTGATCCCACAAACTTCAAATACATATTTTGCCCACACTGGCTACCTCGACCGCTTCCCAACTCTCTTCCCTTCAACCTGACGAGGACTTCATCAACAAGTCTCTCTTAGACTCCCTTGACGCTCAAGCCGACGCTGAACCAATTTCGTCTTCGGACTCTGAACAAGCTGCTGCTCACTCTTTCGGCTCTACCTCCAATTCATCGTCCAGCGTTGGGTCTCCTTCCCTCCCATATCACCTAGCAATGCAAGCTCATCACCAATCTCTCGTACATCCCGACAATTCCGAATCACTTAATCATCAGCATATCCCCCCTCATGACTCTGTATATATTCCCCAAAACAACATGTATACTTCTTCTATCATTGACGGGTTACATTCCATTCACCCCGAATACGTTGCGGATCTCGAGACTAGGAAGTTACAGCAGCAAAAGCTGGATAGCCTCAATAACAACTTTAGGACCAATGCCTTCGGTCAATTTTCGACTGCCAGAACGCGAAACCAGTCTTCAAGAACTGGCCCATCCACCTCCAGTGCATTCCGTGATCCCTCATTCATCCCTACCTCCGCCGTGGACGTATATTCTCCCCCCCTCACTTCGCCGACACAATCTCACTTGCAACCGTTCGATTCCCGCGCGAGTTACGACTTTGGCGTCAAAGTAAACATGAACGCCCCCAAGTCTTACATGGATGTATATCCTTCGGCTACAAATGTACTTGCCTCTCACCAGACCAACGGCGCCAAATCTCACCAGCAACCTCAGCATTCCCCTTACTCGTATTCGAATGCCCCCCACTTGTCGTCGCAGACGCCTTATGGTCCTCATTTACCTACTTCTACTAGCTCATCTACAATCAATGGAACGAGTGCTGGGTCGAACGCAGGCGCACCACCAGGTCTATCTCTCGGCTCATCGTCCGTTAATGCGACCAACTCGTCGGCAAGTACGGAGGAAATTTCAACTATATTTGTAGTCGGTTTTCCCGAAGACATGCAAGTACGTATCTCACTTTGGACTTATCTGTAGTCTCTCAATGTGCGACTTATAGGAACGTGAATTTCAAAACATGTTCACTTTCTCTCCAGACTTTGAAGCTGCTACCCTTAAAATACCAAACAAGGAATATACTTCGTATGGTGGAGCTTCTGGCACAAATTCCTCAAGTATAAGAAACGGATATACCAACTACAGTGGCACCAATGACCCCTACAACCTTGTTACCGTCAATCAAGGTGGTGTCGTGGTCGACGGAGGTCGCGATGGCACAATGACCTCTTGGCCCGCCAATGTACCCTCAGATGACGCGAATGGAGTGCCGTTTCTTTCAGGGACTCTTCCAGGCAACGCTGGACCTGGGATGGGCATGCCTCCCAGAAAACAGATCATCGGTTTTGCGAAATTCAAAACTCGAGACGCTGCTTTGCAGGCTCGCGATGGACTCCAGGGGCGGAGAGTGGATATCGATAAGGGTGCTGTTTTGAAAGCGGAGATGGCCAAGAAGAATCTTCACACCAAGAGGGGCGTTGGTCCTGTAACAAATGCATCCTCCGCCGTTCAAGCAGGAGGGCACAACTCGACCGGGCTCCAGCACACCTTAGCGAACGCGGCTGTTCTAGGCTCTGGAGGTCCTGAATTGTACATGTTAGGAGGCGAGGTCGTAAGCGCCCGGGAACGAGATTTGACAGCGCTTGGTACTATGGGACTCGGTAATGGTCGTTTGAACCAGTGGAGGGATCAGGCGCAGCACGAGCATCTTCACTCAAATGGCTTGGTTGTGGCAGATCGTGAGGAGGATGAGAGGCGGGGTATCATAAGTAATGTGGGTATGGGAGCGTTTAGTATCGCTGCCACTAGGGGTGCCCGGGAACGTGCCGAAGACGACGAAAGGGAGCGGCGCAGGAAGGACAAGAGCATGATGCAACTCAGAGCTGGTAATACGGTTGCCTATGATGCATTCCACTCAGTTCCCCCTGGTTCAGTTCCCATCGCCCATTCCTCACGACAGTTAAACCAACGTGGCTCTGGGATCCTCTCGCCTACCGACAGCGAAATCAGAGGAAGCTCAAACGGTTTTATTAGTGCTCGAGGGGCTCAACAACAATCCGAGGACTTGCCCGGTCCTTGGGATAATGTCAGAAGCCGAAACATCACTAGACCTCGCTCGTCTTCCCAGCGCTCTACATCCCCCGTTCAGCCTAATGGCATAGATATCCCTCCTCGATCGTTCACACCCCCCGACCACCAACAGTTCTTTGAACAGTCTCGGCATGATCCTCAATATGTTGCTGCTAGGGGCAATCATGCATCATCAGAATCGAGTTCTTCGAGTGTCGTAGGTGGGCCTAATAGTGTTGGTCACAGTACGGCAGGGAGTGATGGTCACACGACCGATGCTGAGCTGTCCAGGGCACTTGGCGGTTTAGATGTCAGCGGTGATGGTGGAAAAACATCGCCACAACTTCCATCACCGGCTTCTGGTGCAAGCTCCAAGAACGGCGTCGATCAGAACCCTCCCGTCAGTTTTGATTCGTTTCGATACCTTTAGCAAACGCTAATCTCATTGATGCACAGATTAATACATTGTATGTTGGTAATCTACCGACATCACCTCCTCCCAATGGCTTCCCACAAGACTATCTTGAAGAAAGCTTACGAGAACTCTTCTCCTCTCGGGCCGGTTTCCGTCGTCTGTGTTTCCGTCATAAAAGTAATGGCCCAATGTGTTTTGTAGAGGTATGTTTTCTTCTCAATGCCACCTTCATCTGCGGCTGAGATGATACGTTTTAGTTTGAAGATGTACCATATGCGACCAAAGCCCTCAACGATTTATATGGAAATACTCTCAAGGGTCTTGTAAAAGGCGGCATTCGATTGTCATATAGCAAAAACCCGCTTGGTGTCCGGACTCCAACTAGTGCCGGGAATAATGGACCTTCGTTGCAACAACAACAGCAATACCCTAATGGTCATCACACCAATACAGGTCCCCACACTTACACCTCAGCCACGGGCCAGGAGTTCCAACCAAGGAACGAGGAGCAATCACGCACAGTGCCCATGATCCTCCGACGCGATATACCCATACCGTCACAACCTCCGTCTGCGGATCATCAATCTTATCCTGCAGATTTACTGGCGACTTCACCGCCACCCCCTCGTTTCTTTTCCTCCTCCCCGTCTGGGTTTAGTGCTTCGGCGTCTACACCTTTGTCGGGGGCATCAAATACGTTCATTCCTCGCTACACATTTGGTATGCCGTCGACCATCAATCACGCTCAGCCAACAACGACGTTCTCACCATTTGGGCTTTCGACTACTCCGCCTCCACATTCCACGATACCCGAACCGCTAAATCCAGACAATCATCTGTCATCTTCGCATTCCCAGCATTTTAGCAACAATTTTGCGCCTACCAGCAATATAGAGGCTACTAGGGCCGGCTGAGGTGGCACCATATCGCACGTCAACTGTTAACAAAACTCATTTGTTTCACCATTGTCTCTTCCTCTCTCATCTCTGCACAAGCGAGCACGTACCATAAATATCCTACATATCATGCCTCACTACAATCCCCTCGCAATATATCTATGTACTACTGAAGATTGCAATGTTCCTTCGACTGTTCTGTGTCTTCTCTATCGCCTTATCGCATCCCTACTTTATTCAAATGTTCAATCTTGCACTCTCCTTTGCTTCATTTCTCCTGGCTTTTGTTTCATGACTTGTCTGTTCGCAATATCTACTACACCCTACATCCCTATTCTCATGTCAAAGATTCCCTCCCGTATATCTTACTCTTGTTATACTCCATCCCTACTTGGACCTCCCATAAACACTTCCACCTTGCGCTACCTCTTCGCCGTTCTGTTGTCTGACTTGCCCTCGATACATTTATCACCAACCCCCATTATATATATATATACATACATCTTCTGCGTTTTTTGTTGTACCGGTTTTGTTTAGTTAGTTTGAGAGAGACGTGGTCTCTTTAACTCTTCGGAGACCATTGACCTATGTATATCAGTAAACAACGAAATAATTGGAACAATATCTCCTCACTATCGTGAGTTACTTTGAGTGCAAAATTTAACTCTAGCCATTTTGTTGGATATAGCTATACATTGACAAGAGAAGATGTAACAGATGGAGAGTACGCTTGAGCGGGAAAACCAGTAATGATAAATATACGGAAATGTTTTAGTCGACCACCATTGCCTCATCTTGTGGTAGCTTCGAAAACTCCATGCTCTTCGCAGCATATTGATTTGGATGAGTGACGCTCTCGCCATCACCGATACCATCGCCTTTCTTTACACCAAACGAAGCGTGTGTCATCTCGAATACTCGGGTGCAGGCGACGTGGTAATGGCCTGCCTTGACTGTTGATATGATTTCTGGCAAATCAGCTGCTTTCAATGAGGGATAGGATGAGAGTAGAGCGGTTGACAGATTCTCCAGCGAATGATAACGATAGGGACAGCCGTGGTCCGAATTCGTTAGAAGCTGCTGACAGCTATGTGATGATTAGCTACTCGTTAGAAGTCTTCTACGAGTTCGTGAATACCTTTTCGCCGCGTAATTGGCCCGTTTGCCTTCTAGCCCAAAGGAGTGACGAATATTGTACTTGTATTCCTTGTTGAATTTATCGTCTGGAATTCTGTCAAACGATTTCCGCCAAAAGACCATAGCCTCGTCAATCGACAATCCCAGAACCTACAAATGTGACAGACAACTGTTAGTGAGTTCCCCGAGTAGAATTGACATTGCACGCCACCTTCAGGAAAAGACCATAGTTCAATCGTCCAAAGTGCTTGAGATGATGGTCTGCGCGTAATTTGTCGTGCATATTCTTCATGCACAGGGGGAAGTGTTTCTTGGCCAAGTCGTCGACCATTTCAGCTTTAATTCCCTCGCCGTTCGTATCCCCGGAACTGACCCAGTCCGTAGGAACGCCCGCTAGGAAGCCCTGCGACAAGTTGTCTAGTATTGGCAATAGTCGCGAGTCCTCGTCGAGCCTAGGCAGGGTTCTAGCCGTCATCTGTAGGATAGCAATCCAGAATATATGAAATGACGACAAGCATGCTCTATTACCTCCAGGGCCTTGATCAAGTGAACTTCAAACTCCTGGAAAACAATGCTCGATTGTTCTTTCCCCGGTACATATGCCCATCCTCCCTTGAGAAAGACTTTTCGTTTTTCAACGAGATCTGGCACCATCCGCCATTTTACCTTTCAACGAAGAACTTAGACCTATTATGTCAACTGCATTCTTTAACATTAACAATTCACCTTGAGATATTTCTCTTTGTTGAAAGCCGCGTCCCGATCAGGTCCGTTCTTGTATATCTGGTAGGATGGGAAAGCCAAAAGATCATCTTTGTGTGCTGCTTTCTCAGCCTCGTCTACCTGCGTCATTTTATTAATTGAGCGGTTATAAGGCATGGCAATTGCTATGACTGACTGCTATCCAGTTGAACTTTCTTGTACTCAGAAACGCCTGCCTCTCCATAACAATATCATCATATCGGATTTTGAACAGAGTTAATTCTGACTTGACGAATCGGCGCCGCAGCTCCTCCCTGTCCCATCTACTCAGCAAGGTTTCGAAATGAAAACAAGAAGACATACGATCTGCAAAACGCCAGCCTCAGCACAAAATGGCTCAAGTGGTCCTTCCTACGCTCAGCTTCGAGATTGGCGGGATCTGAGCTTGTGCTGCTCAGTGGGAGGTATTTGTGGCACTGTTCGTTTGTGACTTTCTTCAGTTCGTCCCATGTTCGATTTCGGGCGGCAGATGCCTCTATCTCTGCCAGTATCCGAAGGCGATCCAGAGCGTAAGTTTCAAACTCTTCTACTGAGACCTCGTACAACGGCGGCTTATCATAACTGGAAGGTCAGATGTAAGGACGGATCAGTCATAACGTACGATTGGGCATACAAGTTGAGTCGGAAGGGGTATCTCAGCGTACCATGGTCAGTAACCTGAGTGGGGTCTTTCTCGTCAGGAAAGGGTTTCTTATCAGCATTTCTGAACATGGTGTAGAAATGAAAGTCACAAACGCGACTCGTCACGCGACGCGTCTCTGTTTGCTGTTGACATCCTACTATTCATACGATCTCGGGTACGTTTACACACATCTACGGGTTATCGGTGTAATTCTTCGCCCATCGTGGGTATGGCGGGTATTGGCGGAAGCGATTCTTGCCTTCCCGCGCGATATTATCATATGGCATGTATGTCTAACGTGGGATATTAGCATCTTGACACGGTCATGGCAGGCTTCTACCAGGCTTTAAGTACTTCCATGGTGGCTCCAATCTCTCTTGCGCTACTTGATCGATGCTTCCCATGCTCATTCCATCTGTTGTCGCCCTTCTCTCTATCATTTCTCTCAATGTCGAGGCCCTTCCTCCTGATCCCAATCATGTAGTCAAAGAGAACATCTCTGTTCCTCGTGGATGGGATAAATGTGGCACGCCCTCCCCCGACCACATTGTCAAACTTCATATTGCCCTTCCCCAGCCAAATTTCCCTGTCCTAGAAAAGCATCTCTACGAAGTGAGCAACCCAGACCACCCAAGGTACGGCGCCCATTTGTCCAAAGAGGAAACTGAGAAACTGGTTGCTCCTCACGACGAGAGCATTCATGCTGTGGACAAATGGTTAATGTCTCACGATCTACGAGAAAGCGACCTGGTTCGTTCACCAGCAAAGGATTGGGTCAGCTTGGCCATTCCAATTCGTTTGGCTGAAAAGATGCTCAATACTGTGGGTCGTTGAATTGATTATTCAAAGGTTCTTTTCCGTTCTTATGCGGAGCACAGACGTATAATATCTGGAAGCACACTAGTGGAGATCAACTTGTTCGGACAACCCGCTACAGCCTGCCTGAAAGTGTCTTTGATCACATCGAACTTGTGCAACCAACGACAACATTTGGACGATACAAAAGAGAGAGATCCACCATCGCTTATGTGGAGGATGCAGAAACCAAACCTCCTCTGCGTCTCGGCCAAGTTCAAGACCCAACGACGGGCCTCCAGATTGATCCCTCTTGTAATTCGACAATCACTATCTCTTGCCTACAGCAGATTTTCAACATCGGTGGCTATGTGCCCAAGGCTAAAAACAACTCAATCGGTATCACCGGCTATCTCGAACAGTTTGCTAACAATGCAGATCTCAAGAGCTTCTTTACTGAGCAACGACCGGGTGCTGTTAATTCCACATACAAATTTGTCTCAGTCAATGGTAATTTACGTCACCTTTACTCAAGTAGATGCGACTCATATTTCTCTAGGAGGTATAAACAGCCAGAACATATCGGAAGCGGGTGCAGAGGCAAATCTGGACGTTCAGTTTGCATTTGGTTTGGCTTTCCCTGCCCGGGTGCGTTATTATCAATCGGGCTCGCGGCTTGCCAACTGACCCTCCCGGACTATAGAGTACTTTCTACTCTACTGCTGGCAGGTTACAAGGCTTTATGCCAGATTTATTCACACCTGATAACACAGACGAGTTTGTCCTTCGTGTCTACTAATGAGACCAAATGTTAATATTGCTTTAGGCCATATGCAGAATGGTTGGCTTTTGTTTTAAAGCAAAAGGTCGCACCCTTAGTCATATCTACCAGCTATGGTGATGACGAACAAACAAGTGCGTCCACATCTCCGTACGACCATCGCGAGAACTTAACATGAACTCCTAGTTCCCCAAAGTTACATGAAGCGCGTTTGTAATGGGTTTGCTCAGCTTGGTTCGCCGATTTATTGGTGTAAAAGGGCGTGCTCATTTCCATTATCACAGGCGTTAGAGGGATCTCCCTTCTGTTTGCTTCCGGAGACGGAGGCGTTGGTGATGGCGACGAGAACCCAGCCACCCATATATGTAAAACAAACGACGGAAAAAACGCCAACACATTTCTACCAAGCTTTCCTGCATCGTATGTCGTCGAAATTTCACCATCTGATAAAGTACAACTAATCGAGGTCCTCAGATGTCCTTTGTGATTAGTGACGATCTTTCTATCCTATTCCTAACTTATGTGTTTGTAGTGTTACTACGGTTGGAGGAACCGCTTTCATTCCTGAACAAGCCGTATCTCGGTTCTTTTCTGGGGGTGGATTCAGTGGCACTGTCAGTCAAAAAAGCCTGTAATTTTGACTTCATCGTGCTCAACTCTCTTCTCTCGTTCAAGTTTCCGCGCCCCGCATATCAAGCAAATGTTGTCCAAGATTACCTCAACGAGCTTCCTAAAGGTCTTTACCAAGGCCTCTTTGATCGGTAGGTCATCTTCTCACCCTTTAGTAACTAGTCATCGTCTCACCTTGTCAATATGACCAGTGGGGGCAGGGTAAGTTCTCCTCGTAGACTGAATATGTTACGACAGGTAGCCTAACCACACGGTACAAGGCATACCCCGACGTCTCTGCGCAGTCAGATAGGTTTAGGATCTTCCTTTCAGGTAGACCCGTGTTGATTGGCGGGACTTCTGCATCCACTCCTGCTTTTGCCGGCCTCGTTTCTCTATTGAATGATGTTCGACTATCCCACAATAAGCCCCCCTTGGGCTTCTTGAATCCTTTACTCTATGGCAAAGGTGTTAAAGGCCTCAATGATATCACTATTGGTAGTAATCCAGGCTGCGGCACACCTGGGTTTAATGTCAGTCTTTGCACCGTTAACTTATGACAACAAGACTTACCTTTTTACTAGACCACAAAGGGATGGGATCCAGGTAAGCATTCTCAGTAACATTTTTCTAAAGCATGCTCAGTTTCCGGAACTATGCAGTGACTGGGCTGGGGACGCCTAACTTTGGTGAACTTAAACAATTGGTCCTTTGAGTTACAACAAGCAACGCGTGCGGAAACTGAATCTTGAACGATCATTGCCACCTTGCTTCTTTTCTTGGACTGCTCCCTTTATTTCCTTCGTTTATATTGCTACAGTCGTTGATTACAGGGCGGTCACTAGCATTATTACAATTGAGCAGTTGGATTCCAAATTTCCTTAATCGCGATAAATGAGATACGGTACTCTGTCTCCGTAAAAGGCAAACTCTCGAATAGATGTTTACACTGCATGTTTAAAACATTCAGGGTTTTCTGTATTTGGGCATATTTTGCTACGGCTTCCGCCTCCCAAAAAATTGAATCCCTGCGTGCTGTAGTGCTATAAAGCTATCAATATGGCTGAGACGGACTCAGTCTCCGTTTTCGCAGAGGGGACGTTTACGGAGCAGGTACATGGTTGTACGAAACGTTATTTACATTTATGTTGAATTAACCTCTCAGATACAAGAACTACTCAACTATATTGCCCGAAGTAGGCCAGAGGATGAACGCGCTGCATTAATTCACCCGTTTCAAGAAGCCCTCGATACGCCAGAGGGAGAAAATTCTATCGAAGAGGATGATAATCTGAAGCGCAAATTATTTCAGATGCTTGCGGCTGAAGTGAGAGAGCTAGGTGATGGCACAGATAAAGGTAACGTCGGTTTTTCTTGTGAATTTATCTCCTATCTGACGAAAGACTCAGGGATTGAAGGCTTCTTCAATCTATTCTTCTCACATCTATTCTCTCTTCACGATCATGAAGGGCCTGATGCAAAAGCTTACGTAGAAGCTATTGTTCAAGTACTTGTTCAAGACCCTTCAGAAAGGAGATATATCAAATACCGCATGTAGGAATTTTGACCTCTATCTTTACCATATCCTAACCAGGCTATACAGTCTTTCAAATATGTTCAACGCCGTTGAGCGAACATCATCGTTACGTCCCGTAATTTACACGGCCCTGGTAAAGATGTCCAGTTCGAATGGTGATCTCGACACCTTGCAAATGAATCGCTCCAGGGTTGAAAAATGGTTATCCGAATGGGACATCTCTCAAAGCGACAAAGCCATGTTTCTCAAAATCATATCAAGCGCATACCAGATGGTGTCCCAGCCGTGCGTAAATAACCACCTCTACTCATATAACATCATCCTCAATCGGATATCATCAGCGAAGATGCGTATGAATACGAGCGGCTATATGTTCGTATGTTACCCCCAACGTCAACTACTGTTCAGGAAGCTGCCGTCAATCTCGTTGCCACTGCCCTTCGACTACCTACAGTTCTGGATTTCGACCCCCTCTTCAAACTTGACGCGGTCATCGCAATCAAAAATCACGATATATATGTTCTCCTCCAAATCTTCTTGAGTGGTGGCCTACCCGAATTCCAGGCATGGGAGAAAGAGCATACGGACGTATTACAAACCTATAGTATGTGGGTATTCCGTATACTCGTAGCCAAAATAACCTGGTGAAAACTATAGACCTGGACCGTTCTCAGCTCGAACGTAAAATACGATTACTCACATTTGCGACCCTAGCTTTCCACTACATAGGCCGTGATTTGCCCTATGCAAAGGTAAGCGAAGCAATCCAAGTTGACATCGAAAGCGTTGAGAAGTGGTCTATCGATGGTAAGAGCAGGTTAACTTCCTGATATTCCAAGCTCATACTAAAATGCACCACAGTCATCCGTGCAGGACTTGTATGGGGTAAATTATCGCAAGCGACACAGAGCCTACACGTCACCCGGTCAAGAGCTCGTAATTTTGAAAGAGAACAATGGGAAGCTCTCGAAAAAAGGCTCGTGGCATGGAAGTCTGGCCTCAATGGGGTTTTGGACGTCATCGTTGGTGCCAAGCGACAAGCCGGACTGGGTCAACCGCAAGCTCTTGCTTAATCACAAAAAGTACTATTCTCTGTGATGCATAAAGCTACACCAAAACGTTACGGCTGGCCTTTGAGGGCTAAACAACTTAGCTTGGGAGCTGGGTTTATGCAAAAGCTGTAACATACATACCCAAGACACCAGTAAAGTGTGCACCTGAAAGCCACTTCGCTGGATCTAAACATCCATGATCAGTAAGCCAAGCGAGCGCTTTTTCAATGTACGTAGAAAACAGGGACATTGCGTCTATCTTGGTCTATGTCGTAAAAAATCTATCTATGGTATATTTACCATTCGCCATCGAAGCCAACAAATCCTATCAATGCACGTCAGTTATTGATAGCTTAATCAGGCTGCGGATAAAACCCACCAGTCAGTAAGAACACAGGGAAGTATCTCTTTTTTTCGAGCGTAGCACACCAGTTCCAGGCGCTTGTCAATCTTCCGTCAATGCAGCTACCAGCATCAAAAAAGTTGTCGGCACCAGACCCGTCGAAGCCATGCCGGAAGAAGTCGCCCAAGATCTCCCGCGTCAAATTTTCTGGCGATCCGAAGTCGTCGTCGATATAGGACCGCAATGCAGGTTTTGCCACCAAAGATGGTATTTGCGATAATGTGTTGCAGATGGGAAGAAGTATGCGGTATATCTGGGTATATTTGTCGATGAACATCAGGGCATTTGGTACGTTATGATCCCCCATATGGATAACGCTGGAACCAACCCAGGAACCAACGCTCGTCTGCGCTTGATGGAGAATAATGTGCATCATGCGAGATGTTTTAGGTGCCGCTTGGACACGGTTCAAGCCCTGTCCCGTATCACGTAAACGATATGGGACATTTTCGGAAAGTAAATCTTGTTCTGCCAACGACCAAAGATGGAACATATCTAGTTGTGAGGTATCATAAAGCTTGTGAAACCGACCATTAGGCAAGACCCATACCGTGAAGGATTTCCTTCCATAGCGTTAAGCTTTGGAGGACATATTGGTATTGTTTCGCATGATCATGTGAAAGCCTAGCACCTCCTTTCCCACTTCTTATAGCGAGACTGCGTTTGTCGTCTTTAGCCTGGGTAGGGTGGAAGTACTCTTTCAAGTAGGAAATCATCCGTTCGCATGGATCGCGGTTGACGCGTAAGAAGGCGTGATTATCCCCGATCGAGTACAAACACTGGCGGATCTGCTCTTGGGGGAGTTTGTCCCGTTGATATCGAGCTGCGAGTGTCTCAATGGCTCGTTCCTTGGATTTGATATCCTTTTGAATATCTCTCCGGGGCCGACCCTCTGAATAGATCTCTTTGGTGGCAATTGTTATGAGATCATCTCGAAGCAATTCGAGAGCATCATGCTCCTCTAAGATTGCGTATACAGTTTTGATGGGTCGGATGCATGAGAAGCTCAATAATTCTTGAACATCTGATGACTGACTGTCCTGTGTTTGACTTTAGTGATGCGTGATCATGAGACCCACGGCCGAAATACCTGGAGAAGGTATATGAGCTTTCCGTAAGTCGACCGCATTTTGTCGGGATTCATGATCTTATGTCTTCGACCAAGCTCGAAAATCTGTTGGTAGAATTCTGCATTCGCCTGAAAATCACGGTCTGTGAAGAGCTCCTGGCCTTGTTTGTAATCGGCAGCAAGGAGTAGGCCCGACATGATTGCACAGAGTTCCCGAATTTGCTGTACTATCCTTTTTGCTTTGGAAAGACCAAAACCAAGGGTATCGATTTTATCAGTATACTCAGAAACGTTGAGAGCAGCCTCTAGCAAGCGAAGGTATTTGCGCTCTATGAGTGTAAGGCGCAGGGGTATGTATTTTGCACGTTCAACGAACCACTCGCCAACCTTTGTGCCTACAGTAGGCTGCGCACTGAGTAGCTCAACGGAAGGTTCATTTACAACGCGTTCCCAGTCCTCGTTATCGGAGTCACCATCTAATTCCATGTCCATCTAGTAGGGTGTTTAGTTATGCCTTATGCATGCCAATGTGCCAATATTACCGCGTTGCCGTTGGTAGTAGCGGGCACGGAGATTCCGTTGGTCCTTGCTTTTCCGGGTTGATTAGAGAGAGGCTTAACGTCATGTTGCTTTCTCGAGCCTTTTCTATGCTGCGCGGAAAAGCAGACCTCGCAGTAGACATCGGAGCATGTTTTGCAGAACACTTGGGCAGGCTGGTCTTACGACCACGAATATGGAGGTAGGTTTGACATAGCTAGCCAAGTATACGTAAAAACTCACCTTCGCATTCAACACAAAAGCCCTCTGTAGCCACAGTTTCTGGTACTTCCTCATCCCAGCCTGTCAGGCTCACTTCGCCGTTCCGCGTTCCCGTGTGCTCGACAGCTTCATGATTGTCGCTCAGAATCGTTTTCAAGGAAAAAGATATGTGAGAGTTTGTTGTTTTATTGTCTCCAACATCAATTGAAGGAGTCCCCGACATCGTAGCAGAGCGCGAGGAAGTGATGGAACAACGTGCACTGCTTGACAGGTAATAGTGATGGTACGTACGGCAGCGGGCTCCGAGATCAAATGGACATTTTTTTGCGACGACACCGACGAGTATAGCTACTGAGCTAAAGAGAATATTTGTTCGTTATGACATGAAATCAAGTTGCTAGACTCAAAAATGTAAAATGTTTCCGTCAGCGCTAGAGAATACAGTGAGTAGACAATCCCCATCGGGACGATTACCGTACTGTAGTCCTGCTCGAAAAATACTTTACAAGCCCTCGTTGTCTAATGGTTATGACGTCAGACTTCTACTATCTATTTAGATCATCTGGAGGTTGCGGGTTCGAGTCCCGCCGGGGGTTTTGAAATGTTCACCGCATATTTTTTTTTTCGCTGACTTTCGGTTTCGGTACATTGTGAGCAACCATGATTGCACACAGGAAAGAAAGAATCCAAATAATCCCAAAAACAAAAAAAATGAATAACTACAAACGCTATTTCCGAGCACGCAACTGCGCCCTCAGCTGAGCGTTTTCTGTCTGCATCGAATTCAACTCATCCAGTAGTGCAATCCTTTGTGACTGTTCTGATGTCCGCATTGCCTCCACTTCATCTTCCGCCTTCCCAAGTGCCGCTCGCGTCTCTGATAACTCCGCTTCTAACTGTTTGCGCACCATCCCAGGCGCTGAAGCCGCTTCTTCTGCGAGTGTCAGCGTCCGGGCGCTCAGCGTATTATTGGCTTCAGTTAGTTGTTGGCAGGTCTCAGCCTGCTCCGCGAGTAGCGCTTCCACTTCACGCTTTTCTCTCTCGATCCGTTCTGCCGTATTTTGTAGCTGTTGCACCTCCTCCAACCTGGCAATCAAAATAAAATAAATGTATAGTCAAACAATAGAAGAAAAACGGGGACTTACAAGGCGGCTTGTTTAGAGGCCATGGACATGTTCCTATCTTCCAACGTACGAACTTGTTTCTGATAGGTCTCCATAGCCGTATTGCCTTCCTGTGCCAGCTTCTGCGCACGCTCTGCATTCTTCTTTAACAGATCATGCGCCTGCGCAAATCGCAGCAGTCGCTCGATCAACGCCCGGTCGTCCTGTATAAGCGCTTGTACGCGAGACGCAAAAGCTTCGATTGAGAAGTCTCCCCCACCAACAACAGGCGATGCGGGTTGCCTTGTAGACTCGTAAAGCGACTTGAGCGACCGCACATCTAGCTCTGAAAGTGACGCCACAGTTTTCGGGGACCCAACAGCTTCGCGTTGTAGGGTGGGCGAACCAGCGCGGAACTGCCGCGAGCGGTTGAATTTGGCTGCACGCGCTTCAGGAGACGGTAGTATACTCCAGATAGGCATCAGGACTTGGATGATACGACCCGCAGAGTCGGAAGGAGGTGGTAATTCAGGAGATTGCTGATTGCTTGCGCGTTCCGCCATCCGGGCTTCATTACGGGCATTGTCCCTTTCACGACGCACTGCCTCGAGTTCTCGGGCAAGTGCTTCGCGTTTGTCTAAACCAGATCTGATATCGTCTTCAAGCTTCCTACGTACAGCTTCCCACTCTCCCTCGGTCCTGGCGTACGACTCCAGTTTGGTATGAACCGTCTCAAGGTGAGTCCCAATAGACGAAAGGAGACCTTGCAGTGATGGATCACGGGAGAATAAAACAATCCCATGACGCTTTACTAGAGATTGCAATGCCTCCAACCCAGTATCGAGCTCTTCGTGAGCCTGCTGCAAGGCCCGCTGATCCTCATCTCGCATATCATCCATTTCTTGCTGTAAGCGAGCCAGATCCTCCATTTTCTCGTCCTCTGCTTCAGCCTTTTGCCTCTCCCAAACATCCCTCTCCGCATGCCACTGCATGGTGATCCGGCGAATCTCCTCGTCCTTGTCCTCCACCAGCTTCTGAAACGCTCTCACCTCCTTTGCTGACCCATTCAAAGCCATACCCCGATTAGTCTCAGCGTTATCTAGTTTGGCCTTAAGCACCTCCACCTGCTTCGCCTGCTCCAATAATCCTACTTTTTCGCCTTCCAGGGCCACTTTCGCTTCGTATAGCTCTTGAAACTCAAAATCCCTCTTTCGAAGTCTCGGTATCTCATCCTCAAATGCTTTGATCTTCTCTTCAGCGCTCTGCAAGTCCATCCCCATTAGCGTTTCCACTTCCTGCTTTTCAAGCTTCATCATAGACAATTCTCTTGTCAATTCCACCTGCTTCTTCCCGGCTGCGGTTAACGACGCAGTCGCAGCCTTCAATTTCTCCTCCAACGCAATCACTTCTGCGGCAGCAGTCTCGTTTGGAGGCTTAGCGCGAGGAACGACAGTATTCGCGTGACCCGCAAACAAATGTGGACCATCAAATCGTGTCTTGGCAGGTGATGACGAGGATACGACGCTGCCGGATGTGGTCGGACTCATGAGAGTGCTCCGATTTGAATCATAACCCGAATCTTCGCTAGTGTTAGTTTTCTGCTCCAGACTGCGTACAGAGAACGACAGTACTCCGGCACGATGCTCAAGTAGCCGCTTATATACCTCCTGCGCGCGCCCAGATATACGCCAAAATTCTTGTTGCGTAGCGTCGACGCGGCGATTGGCAGCTTCTAGCTGATCATCCGTTTGTTTGGCAATCTTCTTTTGCGTGGAATTGACCTTGGACAGGGAGAGGGCTGCGTCCCGGATCTTGGTTTCCAGTGTTAACTTTCTGGACATGGCGTCGAGCCGTGACGTCAACGCTTGATGTTCCTAGAAGTAGAAATAATATCACGCCCCGTCCGAAAACAAAGGAACAATTAAAGCTTACTTTAGTCAAGTCATCGATTTGTTCTGAATTTAATATTTCGAAGTCCCGACTGTCGACCACGGCTTGAGAAGCCAAAAGGCTGAGAAGAAGTTCATCGCGAGTCGTCATTGTCTCCTGAGATATATTAGCATTCAACGCCTTTTTCCACTCAGCATCAGAAAGTGATTTGCATTGTGTCCCCGATTTGTGGGCGAGACGGTTAAGCGGAACCCGGGATAACGGTGATTCTGAGGAGGCACGAGCATAGAGTTCAGAATTGCCAACACCATTTGTATTTCTCGACGGTGATTCCGACTGTGTATTCTTCTTAGCAAGATCCTTCTTGAATGAAAGAGGAGGCGTGGGCGGTGTTGCGGTGCTTGGGGAAGGCGGTGGCCAAGAAGGCCCATTCAACGGTCTTGCGCTCAAAGGTTGGGCCGACAAAGGTGAGTCAATGCCAGCTGACGGCGGCGATGAGCTTGTCGAGGTAGTCGCGGCCCCGAGTAGCCTGCGGACGCCATTCATGGCAAATGACTATTGGAAATGAGTTGGTCGAGGTGAACACTGAGGAAGGAATGTTGGTATAACCCTAACCCCATCCCAAGTACACCCGTCTTTGACATCGTCGTCAGCGGCCAACAAGACGGTTTCCAACTACACTCAATGTTCTGTTGAACTCATGTCATTCACGTTCAACTGGCCTCGTTTTTCGGACCAGTTTCACTACGATGCTATTCAAATGCTCAATACTGCCCTCAATAAAGGCAATAAGCCTCCCATCATAGCGGACCGAATCGAGGTTGTCGAACTTGAAATGGGTACACAGGTGCCCACTTTCCCTCAGTTATGATAAATTTGTGTATAACATCTTAAAGCCTCCAGAATTGGAGATTCGTGATATAGGAGAACTGACTGTTGATCAGTTCCGAGGTATTTTCCGTCTCACTTACTCAGGCGATGCACATCTAGTTCTCAAGACTAAAGTACAGGTGCGTTCTAAGCTTTTTTTCAACTTAATACTCTAATATATCTCACAGGCAAACCCGTTAAACCATAAGCAACCCGATATCCATCTAATGACTGGTTCAAGAGGCATGTTAGCCGCAAAGCAGCCTCTCGTCGTGCCTATGCTTCTTCGTCTCTCGCACTTCAAGCTCAACTCTTACGTGGTCCTAGTAGTATCCAAACAAAAGGGTATCACCCTGGTTTTCAAAACGGACCCCCTGCAAAATGTCGACATAAATAGTACATTTGACTCCATCGCCGTCATTCAAAAATACATCCAGCGTGAAATTGAAGGACAGCTACGTCAGATGTTTCGCGAGGATTTACCTGGGATTATACATCGTCTCAGCCAACAATGGGTCAAAACTAAGATTGAGGCTCCCTATCTGCACAAAAATCCACCGCCCGTCAGCAAACAACAGGTGTTTGAGACGCGCTCCGTAGCCGACATATCTACTCGAAGTATGCCCTCAACGCCTTTGGAAAGCAGCATTCCGCCAACCCATCCTCGAAGACCTCCGTCTCTTGCCTCCATCAGAAGTTATTCATTTCCTAATCGCCCTCGCTCTACATCCGGCTATTCCTCCCTGAAACCCAAACACCCCCAACCATCCACCGCTCCATCAGAATCCGTCTCGTCGCACGATCTTGATAATTTTGACCCGACCTACGGCTTACGGCCTGAAGGTCTTCCTACGAAGAGTAGCTTTCGTGGCTTTAGTAGCCTATTCGGGCCCAACAAAGGGCTTGCAGACCTTACTGAGGATTCCGAAGAAGATGTCGAGTACGATGACGACGACGATGGTGCTGCATCATTCGATATCGTGAACTGGGAATACACTGCACCAGAATCTATTCCCGACCATACAAGCGTGATGCCCGAATCAGAGTATGAGACGATTCCGGCAGTTGGGGGAGGGACGATCACACGACCAAGGATATACCACTCGCAATCCATGATACAACCTTCTTTTGGTGCCATTGATTCATCGTCAAAGCAAAAATCCTCACATTCTGGCTCACTGGCACCTCCTAGGTCAGGGTTTACCACGCCTGGTTTAGTCTCGCAACTCTCGAGCGGAGGGTACTTCGGGATGCAAACTCCACAAATTGTGGCAGCCGGATTTCGCACAGCCCCTCCTTTTAGTTCGAGGCCTGGCCGTTCAGTCACTCCAGATAGTCTGGAGACTCAGCTGTCGAGGTCTAGTAGTGGTCGAGGTCCAATGTCGACGCCGCCTACTGAGCACATAACCCACGAAACCGACTATAAAGATCATTACTCTGACGCATTACATCACGATATCGTTTCTGCGCAACGCCTTTCTGCCATATCCGCATCTGTATCCTCCTCTCGGCGCCCTTCTGTCTCCAGCATGACTAATCTCGACGCTACGTTTCCCTATAGCTCTACGTCCCCCTCCAACGCTGCATCCACCTTCGCATCCCCCCATAACCCCAATATCGTTCTTCGTCCTTCTCTTAATAATACCATCCACCAACTTGCCACTCTCTCCTTCTCCAACCACACACTCTCTCCATACACTAGATCTCTTCAACATTTCACCGTCCGCAGTGTGCCACCACGCTCTGCGCCCCCTACTGCTGCTTTTGATCGCCAGTTTATCAAAGCTAAGCGGAAGCGCACGTTTCGCCTCAATGCCAATGTTGAAAGGGCCCGTCCTGTTGAATCAGATGACACTACACAACATGAAGAAAATATGGGCAATGGCGAAGATTTTGACGTTTCTGATATGGATAGGTATTTTAAGAGACATGATGACCATGACTTTGAGCGCGAAGATGCAACCCACTCAGATCTACCGTATACACGGCCTCCTTCACATCTACGCCACCTCAACGTGGACGCGAAAGCATCTAGTTGATCGACACCTGCATGATTAACTCAATCCCCCGACATCTCTCCAAGCCCTAAAACATATCTATCAATGTATTTCATAATACCCTTCTCCATCCTCATCTGCAGGCTATAATCTCAATAACTATACGTACATGCATAGACTTTTGCCGAGGATCTCATATAAATATTTACTTAGCATATAAACTAGACATCTGTATACTCTACATGCTCATTCAGACTGCCCGCCAGAATTTCAGCTCCTAAGGCTAAAGCGCTTACCAGTCGTAACCAGGCATATGGCTGCACACAACAGTAGTACAAAATGGCACGTACAAATTGAATCCAAGGAAGACATTAAATAGACGCACAGGTTTTGTCGAGTTTGAATGAGCGCCTTCACATATCCATGACTACTGGCAATGCAGAAAACATCTCCATTTCCACGACTGATACTCCTGTCATTCCAGCGGCGGTGGTTGGCTCTTGTTGAAAGTCCTAACAGGTTGCATTGGTAGAGCAACGACATAGAACGATGAACAATCATGGATGGATAAAGAGATAGGAGATCAGCAGAAATCAAAGGGCCAAATGACCGTTGATACCCACGTCGACTGGATGCAAGGGAAGCACGCATAATATTGTCAATAAACCTGGCGAGTGGTAAAGTATGGAACGCAAGAAAAGTACACACCATGCATGCTGGGAAGTCTACTTGTGTTCTGACGTGCGGAGGGCGTCTGTCGAAGTTGACGGAAGTCATTATTGGCGTATGTTTTTGTAAGACCCGTTGTAGGTACTTGAGAGCGGAGGAGCGCCGTTGGTGGGGAAATGACGACGCCGAGAATATCTGGTGTTTTGGTGCCATTCTTGGGTGTGGTAGGAGTCGGAATATCTTGTCTCATCAGATCATCTAAACTCTGGATCGAGAGCTTCAGTTCTTCGTCAAGGGTAGCTATTGACGACGGTAGGAAGGAATTCTCATCTATCGTAAGCGTGGACTGAACAGTCTCAACAGCCAGGTGTCGATCAGACGGGAGTGACGAAAGGAGGTTTGAGAGGAGGTTCGACAATAAATCTGGTGTAATTCCGTAGAGGGCTATCGGCTTATCGTCTGCCTGCGAAAGTAGCCACTCAAGGATAGAGAGGATACTCTCAGCACTTGAAGGATCTAGCTTGCGTGTTGCGAAAGATGCTACCGCTTGACCTATTTCGAGTCGAAGGGTCTCTAGATTTATTACAGCAACTGGTACGGTACGCAAACCGTCGGAAATGTATGCAAGGAGCTTGGTTGCTTGATCGATGTGGCAGCAAGCGCGCAGCGCGGTCAAAATAAGTGTAACCCGAAGGCCGGAGTCAAAGGTGTTTATTGACGGCGCCAGCATCAAGATTAGATCTTGAAGGAGTTTTGCAGTTAGATGGCTCTCAAATAGAGCCGTAAGACTGCCGTCTAACGCAAGTGACAATTCTGGCGTATTGGAAATGGTATCTAAGCACCATTTTGATGAGCTGGAAGAAGATTTCACGAGTTCAAGGAAGAACTGAAGTATGAGGGTCACTCGGTATTGAAGAATCATCTTATGGCCCTCTCGATGGGGACAGGTAGCTAGTTCTTGGATAGTCCTGGTAATATCTTTGAGTTCTTCTGAAAGAAGCCATGCACCAATTCCGAGCACATCGTTATCCAATTTGATCAGACGTTTCACGATGTGAGCTCTATTTGCGGGATCCAAGTGACTCAGAGAGGTCCGGAGCTCATCAAGCACACTCGGTAGGATGGATGTGACCCAGAAGGACGGTCCACCCTCGTCAGAGCACTCCGCATTATCCCCTGGTAAAATATGGTCGATCATTGAGAACACTTGCAATGCATGGTAGACCGGATCTCGATCACCGCTGTGCGTCATGTGTTGCAGTAAAGTTCGCAAGACAACTCCGGCTCCATGTTGACCGGGCTCTGCAATGATCTCGGGTTGGGACAGCACATGTATGAGGTCTAAGCATGCTTGCCGGGCACCCCGAGCAGCTATGGAGGCGCGGCCCGATTGCGAGTAAGTCATATCAGCAGCGTCGGTACATACAAAGATTTCGGCTGCGGCTATGATCAGGCGGCGCAGCGTTCGGCTGATCAGTGGGTATACTGGCGTCAGCTGCATGATAAGTTGAAGCAACTCGTCTGCAAAAGAAAATAGCTGCTCTATGAGAGCCTGGTTCATCTGAGGAGTCGGCGAAAGAACGAAATGTCCGGCGACATCGCTGCTGATACCAATCAGGTTGTCTACCAGGCAAATCACAATTCCAGGAGACCGTTCAACCCAGAACGCCTCCAGAGTGCGCAACTCTTCTTCTGGCCCCCCTAGGTGCTGCTCGATGATAGCTAAAGACACGCGCAAGGTACGTATCCGTCTGAGTGATAGGGGGCGGTCACTCGAGAACACGAGTTCATCCACTGCTGCAGATAGACCATCTTCATACACTAGAGCATTTTTGCGCATCAACAGTAATTCGTGCTCCGGAATAAGTGACAATGGGGCCTTGAGAGAAAGGATGAGTTGAGCGAAGTCATCGTTCAAGATTGCGCGAGGGTCGCGCGCAAGATCAAGGATGATTTTTTCTGCTAGGACTCCCGACTGTCGCGGTGGATCATTCTCCGACGTTATCCAGCTAAGGCGGCGTGTCAATTGGGGTAGAAGCATTAGGTGGTTAACCATCTAAGATAGATCTTTCAATATAAGGCTGATCCTCTTTTTTTTGTTCTTTTTACCTCGCGATAACCGTCCACCCCCTGCCAGAGGTGCAATAGAGCGAGCGCCCTTTCCCGGCAGGTGTCGTTTCCTAGACTATCGGCCCATGCCCAAACCGCTAAAACACTGGAAATACCAATGAAGGCCCTGACCGAAGTGATAAATGCATCATGTGAAACAATATCAGTCTTGTGGCGGAAATGCAGAGGAGAATGAGACTGAAGAGACGTCAATATAGGGTTTTCGGCTAATTTGGCAATAAGGTCTTCATGGAGAATCATAGACTCTAGCCAGATCCCCATCGATTGTTCCTCAGAGCCGACATCTTTGAGCAGACCCCATGACCGGTTAAAGTCCCCTCGTGTGTTGGACAGGGCATCTTCAAGGCACTGCCAGTCGAAAATTCTAGATGCCAATCGTTCTGCAACCTGCTGAGTGAGTACAGCCGACCTAGAGGCGTATTCCGTTTGGTGCAACATTCCCACAAACCCCGCATCGTTCATGTGGCGAGCAATATCAGCATTCGTGGCAGCGTCCAATAGACAAAGTACAGTTGTATCATCAAGGGTCTGAGGGGTGAATAGGGATCCCAGATCCAAATAGGTCTATAAATAATGATAAGGCGCAATTTAAAGGAGCCTTGACATGAAGGGCAACAAACTAAAAGGGCGCGAGCTAAACCGGGATGTTGGGAAGCAGAAACTCTCAAGAGTTTTGCGATTAGATGGGCATCATCAGAGTTCTGATATGACAGAATTAAGTATTGATAAAGTACTGAAGATGGGCATTCCAACCTTTGGGTGAGAGATACTCTTAGCAATGTTTGACGCGAACGCCAACAGATCTGC
The DNA here is from genome assembly GCA_018221805.1 of Rugosomyces carneus. Taxonomy (NCBI): domain Eukaryota; kingdom Fungi; phylum Basidiomycota; class Agaricomycetes; order Agaricales; family Tricholomataceae; genus Rugosomyces; species Rugosomyces carneus. The sequence continues at coordinate 3,992 of JABCKM010029802.1, read as the reverse complement.
ATAGGACGTATCATCTCGCACAGGGCCGGATAACACATTTATCGCATTCGTAATATCCAGTTCATCGTCGCCAAGAGACTCCAAGTCCGCATGTAAGTAGGGAAATTGAGGCAAGTCCCAGTCATCACCAGATGGCTTAAGACAAAACATCAGCCGCACAACGAGCGGAAGTGGAGGGGAATCAGGGATCAAGGACAACAATTGTTTCGCAATGATTGTTGGATCAGAAAGAACAGAAGGGTCTACTGCTTTTGAGAGGGCGGTCGCTTCAACTGAGGGAATGGGCCGTTCTTCGTATGTCCTTGCGGGCAAAGAAGGTTCTGTAACGACCTCGCCATATATTGCCATTGATACCTTTTCAAATGTGCCTTTCACAATCATAAGGCGCGTAGCATACTGCATAATGTCAAGGGACATCCCAAAGAGACGCACGAGGTACGAACTTTCGAGCCCATATTCACTTTGAAGTCAACTTGACTGCCTGGGTAGGCAATGATGGTAGGGACAAGTGCATTTACTGGACGCGTTTTCTCTTTCCCATCTGATGCCTGGATTGGGTGCGAGTTCAGAAGGACCTCTAGAAAGAAAGCTCCGGGCTGTGTCTGACTGCATCGTGTCAAGACGTGAGTTGGGTATTTTACCAGGAATGACTAACGCGACGATTTCCGGGCAATTTAGGAATGGCTGCGCGCCATTAGGATATATGTTGATCGAGGATATGCTGACTGGTGCAGCAAAGCGGATTGCAGCAAGATTAGACTGGCCCTCGGGGGAGAGGTTACACCAGTAGATGAGCATTTCGAAAGCAAGAAGCCCGGCAAACTCCGACAACCGGTCTTCCGCAGTGTGTTAGCTAATACGCGCTATTTGGACACCATCTTCTGCCCTCATGAGTCGTTCGACAACGATCAAGCTACCAGTGCTCGATCTTTCTACAAGTTCACCGCGTTCTCCCTCGATGAGAGGAAGACCTCGCAGCGCAAGCATTGTAAAAGTAGAGGAAATTGGCGACCGTTCGATAGAGGAATCGTTGGACCGAGGCACCTTCGCCAACATAAACGCAGATTGGGTGAATGCAAAAGGTGAGTCTTTCTGATTTCTATGGTATAGCATTTTTACCGGTTATCTCAGGCGCATGGCTCATACACGTCGTTCTTATCATCTTGGGAAAAATTGTCATTGATACTATTCCTGGTGTGACACAACAAATTAGCTGGACATTGGTCAATCTTTTATACCTCGCAGTACGTAGTATCAAGAGCTCATACACGAAACCGGCTTACCTCTCTGAAGCTGTCTTACCTAATGTTCCATTGGGTCACTGGTATACCTTTTGAAAATGACCTACACGGAGGAGCTTACGACGATTTGACAATGTGGGAGCAAATTGATGACGGCGCTCAGTACACACCTGCAAAGAAATGGCTATTCACGGTTCCTGTCGGACTGTAGGCGTATTCACTAAATTACATTATACAAACTGACGCCACTAGATTTCTCGCATCTACCCATTATACTAACTACAACCCATGGCTGTTTGCAATCAACATTACGGCGCTGATCTTTGTTCTGATACCAAAATTGCCTCAGGTATTTGCTTTTTGTATTACAAGCTCTCGTTATCCTCACCGAGAAAATGAACTTTCGCAGTTACATCGGCAGCGCGTGCGTTTCATGTCAGAAGACCTCTCCGGGATAAGTACTCCCATCACGCCGAGTTTCCCTTCGTCAGCTGCAGGAACACCTCGTGCAGAAAAATCTGAAATTATCAATATCACTGAAGCCCACTTTCGCTAACAGTCACCTATGTTTTTCTACGGCAATCACACACCCAAATATGCTCAGCTTCTGGGAACGAATCAAAGGACTTATCATATCCTACCCATCCATTGCATATCTAGAAACTAATCACTCTCATCCATAGTACCACCTTTCACAAGGGCTTCCTGCTCGATTATATAATATACTCATCTATTGCATGTCTGTCGCCGATGCGTGTGTGTATTGTTGAAGGCGTAACCTGTAGGGTTCGCAATTGTATGAGTTTCTAGTTTAGAACAAGTCGCTTGTGTTCTAGCGTACAAGTTGCGGAGAAGCATCAACACTGTGACTTTTCCTACGGCGGGTATATACAATGACGCCTGGTATACATGCACGTTATGAGCATGGGAGCAGTGAGACAAGATGCAGGCGATGGCAAACCTTGTCCCGCACATCCTTCTCGAAATTTTTATCGGCTGCAACATTCAAACATACTGACCCACTTTTCAGCCACTCAGTCTTGACCTTGTACGTAGCACTAGGCACGGCCGAAACCACAACATCCGAAAGAGCCAAACACTCTTGAAGCGAAAGCGTGCACGATCTCACGACGTGGCGGGGATGATACCGAGTTCTAGCTTCATTTTCGGTTTTCCCCGGACTCTGGGGGCGCTTTGTGTATTCCTATGCGGGGGAGGGAAATGTCCACGATCAGGCAGTGTCTCAGGAGTGCGGGCGGAAGCGAGAACAGAAAGGGAAAGGCAAGATATGCACATACCAAAATAGAATCTATATCCACGGAGAATACTCGCGCTCCATCATTTGACAGCAGGGCGGCCAGCGGACGACCGACTACTTCTGATCTGGAAAAAGCAGGATGACTGAGTAAGGGCCAAGCCTCTACCCAGAGTGAGCGGACCTATTTATGACCGTGATAGTCCTGCCATAAGCACGGTCGCCATAGGGCAATATCGTGTTATACACCCTAACAAATTCAAGACATTTGACAATAGCCAGAGGTGTACAAGGAATGATAGATTTGACAGTCCCCGGTGGTGGCTCGTCTGAGTCTGACGCAGCGGACGTAGGCGTTGGCGATGGAGGGACAGTTGACAATAGCGAGCTTGGCTTGATAAAACGAATGCTGTGGAAGTCAAAGGGACTCAGGTATAACTCCTTCTGGACTCACGACGCTCACTTATGATACATGTTATAATGAAATTTAACATGAAGGCCTTCGACATCCTTGAAGGGGGAAACAATCTAACCGAGAATCGTGAACAAAAAGCTTGGTGGTGCGGAGACAAACGATTGAATTGACATTACCTGTTGTAGGTAATGGTCCTGTTGCCTGAGGTTAGATTGACGCGTTTTTGGGCGAAGAAGTCAAACCTGTTGAGCACCAAAAATAGGGTAGTACACCTGAGTAAAAAAAGGTTTGAGTCTACTGTCCAAAGTCTATGTGCCTAGATACATGCCATTATACCGTTAACGTTCTCGTCCTCGTTGGCCTCTATAATAGCCTCCTCAACACCATCCCCTTCACCTAGATCGCTCGAAACTGCTGCTCCTGTCCTCTTCAGGACAAAATCCACACCTAGTTCTATACATTGTTTCTGAGTGAATTCGGCGTAGTTTTTGCTAGGTGGGGAAGATGTGGCGAGGATCCCGACTAGCTTAGGTGGCCGTTGGCACTTGGAGAGGAAGGATTTTACCTCTTCACGGAATGTATTCGCAACGGAATCTGCCTTGAGCAAGAGACCTTTGCCCTCTGTGGCTGACATAGGTTAATGAATATGAAGTTTGAACAACTTGAGGTTTGCTTAACCGACTTTTTTTTGATAAGATTAGGCCTCATCTCTCTTATCTTATCTACGGAAATTGGATATGACTGGTACGATAAAAGTACAAGGAGCCTTGACAAGACTCCAGAAGGCTAACGAACGAAGAGAATAATAGAGTGATATAGCCATGATTCATGTGGGCGTAACTCAGTTTCACTGGGTAGTCAATTGTTCCCGTGGTTGATTCCGTTAGCTTTGCGTGGAAGTGGAGGCACATCTATAATACTCGCCCTTCCTTCGCCATCTTCATCTTCCTCTTCATCCATAAGTTGCGCAATCTAGACGAATGAGAACGATATCAGATGAGTCCAGTATGAACTCACCTTCATTGCTTCAGCCTCTTTGGAGTAATGCATGCCGCGTGCGCGTACAAAATCACGATGCTTC